>JAJIBD010009428.1:0-72599 GCA_021461705.1 Cryptotis parvus | reverse complement strand
ATGTTGTCTTTTATTTATTTTCTTAGCATTTAAAACAAATTTGACTTCTTTTTATGTCTTTGAAAATGTACCTTCTGTTTACTCCTATATGCTCTGAAAACCAATGAGCAAAGTTTTGCACAAAATTTCAGGAAATACACAGTCTTTCAATAGACATAAGATTTATGAAGAAATTAACTGAAACTGTAACACTTGAAAACAATGAGCAAATCCATATTTTTTTTTTTTTGGGTCACATGCTGTAATGCTCAGGGTTACTCCTGCCTCTGCACTAAGGAATTACTCCTGGTGGTACTTGGGGTACCATATGGAATGCCGGGGCTCGAACCTGTGTCTGCCACATGCAAAGCAAATGCCCTATCTGCTGTGCTGTTGCTCCGGCCCCACAAATCCAACTTTTAACACACTTAAGGCATTCAAAACTGAAAGAAAGTTGCGTTTTGGATGTGTCTGTAGCAGATTTTAGAAAAAGAATTCTTTTTTTAAAAATATTTTATTATACCACTGTGAGATATACAATTACAAAGATGTTCATAAGATGTTCATATTTGGGTTTCAGTCCATACAGTGTTTCAGCATCTATCCCTCCATCAGTGCCCATTTCCCACCACCAACGTCCCTAATTCCTTCCCCACTCCCTCCCTGCCTCTATGGCAGGTTCTTTATTTCTTTCTCTTTCTCTCTCTCTCTTTCTCTAGAAAAAGAATTCTTGATAGTTCTAAAGAGTGTATAGAGACGTATGGAGAAAAAGAATGACAATGAAGAGAAGATTCACGCTAAATGAATTCATGATACAAATTACCTTGCTCTCTTATCAAGCATAGAAGTAAACCCCAAACCCATCTATAGAAGATGAGAAATACTTTAATCTGATATAGTTCCAGCATAGTTAATCTGATTAAAAATGCCACAGACAAAAAACGAGCTAAGGAGAATAACATTTTGGTCATTAATTCTCTTCAGTTTACTAAAATATGTATATCATTCAAGAGAAATAAACAAGTATATTAGGCTTCCACATAAAAAAGAAAACAAAATTATAAAATAATTTACATTTTATGAGGATTAATAAACATGGTTCAGTTCTCTGAATTCTCCATAGTTACTCTAAACAAGATAGACAACTTTAGCCATTTTTTCTTAATCTGTGCCCTATAATTTGGTTTCCAGATTTGCTTGCATCCCTTTTGTTCCTAGGTAGGTTTTTTTCTCAGCCAGCATGATAACCAGTAGAGGCAGAGGACACCAATTCTCTTTCTGATTGTATTATGTTACTCATCAAAATTAAATCTCTCCTGTAGTCCTACACCAGGAAGTAGGAAATTACTACCCACACAATCTGATACAATTTTGAAACAAAGGAAAATTTGTGCATTCCAAAGATGCTAGGTGAACTTTTCATGCACTTCCTTTTCCCCAACAGTGAGGTGAAACCTGTAAAACACCATTGGCACCATCTCCTACAGACTTAGTAGTAAAAGGATTCAAGTAGAAGAGGGAAGAGTAAGATAAGAAATAACAGTTAGAACCGTGAGAACACTTAGCAAACAGCCCCTGAGGAAAAAATAAATTGGGTGTTAACAAACCACAGTCAATGAAAACTACTGAAACACACATGTCCTTTCTTTCTTAAAAAATAAATTGTATGGGTCTGGAGTGATAGTCCTGCAGGTAGGGCATTTGCCTTGCACATGACTGAACTGGGTTTGATCCCTGGCATCCCATATGGTCCCCAGAGCACTACCAGGAATAGAATAATTCCTGAGTGCAGAGCCAGGAGTAACCCCTAGCATTTTTTGGTTTTGACCCAAAAAGAAAAATAAAATAAATAATTAAATAAACAAACAAACCTTATTTAAAAACCATGATTGACAAATAATGTAAGCATACAATATTCCAACACACGTCCACCCGATAATTGCAGATGATTGAGTCTTACATATACAGTATTCTAACACCAGTCCACCAGTGTCAACATCCCTCCACCAATGTTCCAGGCTCCCTCCTAGCCCTCCCACTCTGACCCCCACATGTCATATTTCACAGACATATTTCAAAGTTCTGTGGTTTGTAGTTTAGATCTCCTGCTTTCAGTGTTGTTGAATATGAATTCACATCTTTGATCTGAGTTTGAAACTGTAGCAATGAGCCTGAGAAAACCATCATGCTAACAAGATCTGATTACGTATAGTATGTGTGTTTATAGAGTATGCCTCCCGACGGCAAGCCTAGCAAGCTGCTCGTGTTGTATTTGATATGCCAAATGCCAGTAACAATTATATTAGGTCATTCTCATGACCTAATATAATGGTTTGAGGCTCTTTATGTTCCTGTACCAAGCCGATGCCCTTGGCTCTACAGCATGTGACAGGACATATTGAGATATTACTGGTGCCCGCTCTAGCAAATAGATGATTAACGGGAAGATCGTGATCGTGATCGTGATGTGTGTTATCATCTGTAATATTTGCAGTCTTCTTACATCTATCTATCTATCTCTCTCTCTCTCTCTCTCTCTATCTATCTATCTATCTATCTATCTATCTATCTATCTATCTATCTATCTATCTGTCTGTCTGTCTGTCTGTCTGTCTGTCTGTCTGTCTGTCTGTCTGTCTGTCTGTCTGGTCTGTCTGTCTGTCTATCCATCCATCCATCCATCCATCTGTCTATTTACCTATGCATGTATCTATTTATTTATTTATTAATCTACACTTATTCATTGTCTATTTATTTATTTATTTTCAATAAATTAATTAATTAATCTGTTGATTTATTTATTTGTTCACTGTCACTGTCTTCCCCATTGTTCATCGACATGCTTAAGTGGGCACTAGTAACATCTCCATTAGTCCTGTCACAAGCAAGTGAAACCCAAGGGCATTTACTTGCTCCAGGGACAGGAGGAGCCTGAAACCATTCTTCAGGTCATGGAACTGAGGTCCATAATTGTTTTTGGCATAACAAGTAAATAAAACATGGGTAGCGTGCCAGGCTTTGCCGTGTAGGTGGTATAGTCTTAGTAGAAGGCTCTCATCTCAAGCATTTACTGATGTAACTTAAAGGGAAAGATCAGTTTTTCTCTTGGATGGAGCTCTGAGGAACTATGGAGTCTGGATGTTGACACTGACTGACTGCATGATGTGTGGTTTGCTCTGGCTTCTTGCTAGGCTTACTGGTATCAGTTAGAACTTGTCAAGAACTGTATACAATGTATAAATGTGAAAGATCCTGGGAAAGACCTTATCCTAAAATCAGCATTCTCTAAAAATATCACATGCAAAAGCGGCTGCGCGACAATGGACCTGTGGGTCTGGCGGTGGGTCTCTCTCTTCCGGGGCAACTGGCATGGAGGCGGAGGGAAAGGGCAGGGCCCAAAACTCCACTCCGGAGTCTAGCCAGCGTGGTCTCTCCCCCGCCCATGAGAGCAAACCCTTGAAGCAATGTTGGACTCGGCCAAGGGATGACTGAGCTCCTTACCAGGAGGTCAGCTCCATGGGTTGCTTCCACAGCAGCCCAGCAGCGCAGCTGTGGGTCTGAAGTGGATGGGTCTGTATCTCTTCCGGGGTTGCAAATTAGCTGAGTCTGGCATGGGTGGGTCTCTCTCTCTTCCGGGACAACTGGCATGGAGGTGAAGGAAAGGCTAGGGCCCAAAACTCCACTCCGAGTCCGGCCAATGTGGTCTCTCCCGCCCATGAGAGCAAACCCTTGGAGCAATGTTGGACTTGGCCAGGACCTGGCCAAGCCCCCTTACCGGGAGGTCAGCTCCATGGGTTGCTTCCACATGGGGCCGGCTGAGCAGTGCAGCTGTGGGTCTGAAGTGGATGGGTCTGGATGTCTTCCTGGGGTTGCAAATTGAGCTGAGTCTGGCGTGGGTGGGTCTCTTTCTTCCCATCTCTTCTTTTTCTTCTATTCCACCTCCATGCAACTGGCATGGAGGCGGAGGAAAGGGGGCAGGGCCCAAATCTCCACTCCGAGTCTGGCCAGCGTGGTCTCTCCCCCCACCCATGCGAGCAAACCCTTGGAGCAATGTTGGACTCGGCCAGGGGCTGGCCGGGAAGTCAGCTCCTTGGGTTGCTTCCACATGGGGCTGGCGAGCAGTGCAGCTGTGTTATTTATTTATTTTTGAGAATTAACTTTATTAAAGGTTAATTTTCCAGATAATATATTCAGTAAATATGGCATGAGAGCAACAAATCTGGAGCTGATAGCTATTTAATCATGTCTAGCTGTTGAAGAAACAGAACCAAAGACAGTAATCTAGACAGGAGCATGCAGACCTCATCCAGATGATTAGACTTAACTCAAAAAGAGAGTCCAGAGTCTTTGCTTCTCTTCAAGTTTGTCTCCTTCATCTTTTTTTTGTTTTATTTTTGGGCCACACCAGCAGCGCTCAGGGGTTACTCCTGCCTCTGCACTCAGGAATTACCCCTGGTGATGCTCAGGGTTCTTATGGGAAATCCTGGGATAGGTCCCAGGTGGGCTGTGTGCTTGACAACACCTGTCCTGCTGTCCTATTGTTCTGGCCCCAAAATCTCCTGCATCTTGAAATCTTTGGAAACATTTCCCTTCTTTTCCTACTTTCCCCTGTCCTAGATCGTTTAAAAGTCTGCAGAAGAATATTTGATTCTGGTGATGGATAGGAATTTATAATATAATTAGTTCTTCATCCTGCTAAGGCTCAGACATTTTATTTGTAAAATGGGGGATTTGTTAGACTATCCAAAGTATTAATCTGATCATCATGCTGTCTGTGTGACAGACGGAGAGAGATTTCTCTGGGGGAATGTCCTTTCTGCCTGCAGAGGGATAATCACTCTTATGTCTATTGAAACTTTAGGAGAATTTGTTCTTGCCCTTAAATGTTGCTAGCTAAAAGGAATGTACCATTGACAACCTAATATGACAAGTTGAAACTTATCCACAGTAATGGATGAGAATCACATAGTTTCCAAGAAGGAGAATATGAATACTGACGATAAAGATCAGAAGCTTAAGAAGAATGGTGCCAGTGTATGATAAAAATACATGGAATGATAAGAAATGGTATTAAATAATGTGATATATATTAGAAATTATCATACAAGACAGGAAGTAAAGATGCATGAAGGAGCCTAGTGCTATAAATATGTTAGTTAAAATGATATATAAATTTTTATGAATATGAGTTCTTTTAACAACTGTTTATAATTCTGGCATAAATTATTAAGTACTCCTAGAGTACAGTAATTTTGCATGAAAATTGTTCCTTATAGTTTTAACCCAAATTAAGTTCATCAGTTTAATAGTAAAAATAATAAAAGTGATCATTTATAATATTCCCATCAACTGAGAGAGGAATCTTTCAGTTTCATGGTTTTGCTTTTGGGGCCACACCTGGCAGTGCTTAGAGGCTCCCTTCTCCCCTGCATCCAAGACTCATCCCAGAGTGCGGGATCGCCATGTGCTGCTGCTGGCTGGTGACCACATGCCTGGGTGTACTAACCTGTTGATAGCTCAATTTTAAGGTTAATGCACTTCATAACTAGAAAGGAGAACTAGAGACAGGGAGAAAGAGCCCAAAGAGGGAAGTCATGAGGATAGGGTGAGTGTACATCAGATGCCACCTGTCCGCCTCCCACCATGCCCTGAGAGTGAGAGGAAATGCTTCCTGTGTCTTCTCTCTCAGCAGTTTCCTCTTACTTGGTTTCCTCGTGACACTTAGATGAGTTGCAGCAGTTGACTATATTAGGAAACAAGTAACATAGTTAGAGTTGAAATCTTTTAAGGAAGAAAGAGAAAGGAAGAAAGCCTATGTGATTTGTTAAATTAACGGGTAGCGCTTGAAAATATATGTAAAGAGGAGTTATTTCCTCATCATTCATCCAAAGAATAAGTAAAAAATGACAGTGAATAAGGTGTCAGAACAGAGGGGCTGATATAGAGGATATATACAGTGGATATATGGGCTATATACAATATATGGGATAGAAACAATGGGCTCATTGTAAAGAAGTGGAGGGCCACGGAGGCATCTGAAATAAATTACTAATATGATTTGAGGTGCCCAGGAGTGAAGGTGGTTCTAGTCCTGGTCTGCCATCCCAATAGAGCCTTGCCAGAGGAACCCCCACACGATGAGGGCAATCATTTTCAACATCCAGACTCCACAACTAGTCAGAGCTCCACCCAAGAGATAAGCTGATAATTCCCATTGCATCAATAAATGCATGAGATGAGAGCCTACTATTGAGAGTACACCACTCGCACAGCAGAGCCTGGAAAGCTACCTATGTTGTATTTTATATGCCAAAAACCAGTAACAATTATACACCTCCATTCCCATGACCTGAAGGAATGGTTTGAGGATCTTCATGTTCCTGGTGCGAACAGATGCCCTTGGGCTACACTAGCATGTGACAGGACTTATGGAGATGTTACTGGTGCCTGGAGCAAATGGATGAACAACGGAAAGACAAGTGATACAAGTGATATGATTTGATGCTTTGATTGTTGGGGAGGGCTAAAAGAATTTGTAGTGGATACAAAGGTAGGTCAGGATGAGCAATTGGAGGTCACTGGAGAATTCCTGGAGAGAAATAAGGATTATTTATGTCGTGACAGGCTGGCTAATAGCAGAGTTAGGTACCTAAAAAAACTGCTAACTTAAGGTCAGATTTTGAATGTTTTAGATAATTTAAAATCTTAAGGGATTAGCAATAGTGCTTAAAAACCAATGATTATGACTTTGAGGAAAAGCTACTTCAAAGAAGGCATCTCTATTTTAAAAAAAGTATTTTATTATGCCACTGTGAGATATACAATTACAAGATGTTCATGTTTGAGTTTTGGTTCTCAAAACTCAGTGTTTCAGCACCCATCCCTTCACCCGTGCCCATTTCCCACCACCCATATCCCCACTTCCCTTCCCTTCCCTCAGCCTGCCTCCATGACAGGTACTTTATCTTTTCTCTCTCTCTCTCTCTCTCTCTCTCTCTCTCTTCTCCTCTCTCTACACCCACACGTTTGTGGTATACCACGTTTTGTGATATCACGCAGGCGTCCACGCACCATGGGGATCGGGCTGTGTTCAGCTGTGGAGTCTGGACCAGAGGATAACTGTGGTTGTGTTGCATGAGATTTTCTGACTTCTGGGAGCCTAGTGGAAGACAGGCCAAGGAGCAAAAACCTTTTCCCACCCAAAGACGCCCCTATCGGTTCAGCACAGGGCAGGCAAGGCAGAGACTCAGCCCTGCACCTGAATACCTGTTATCCCAGCAGCAGTTCTGTGTGGGGCTGTCAGGCCTTTATGGAGGGAGCAAGGTGGGGGAGAAAGCATCTCCTTTACGTAGGTACCTAAGAAAATGTCTAAATGAATATTGCAGAATTATTTTGATATGGAGAAACTCTTCTCTCTTTCTGTTGAGCAGTAACAGTTTATTCAAATTAACTTGATTATTGTCTTACTCTCTTGGGTGGATATCTGACAAGGTGTGGAGTGTGGATGATCAAGATCACTGCCAGCATGCTCTGGATTCCTCTGAGGCTCTATTGGGATGGTGGACTCGGGCCTGAGGTTGCTCTCGTGATCAGTGGAGAGCAGGGAGTTCATCAGGAGAGCTGGTATCTTCTCTTCCTGGGTGTATCTGAATCTTCAAAATGGGACCCCATATGGCAAGGGTCACTGAAAAATCTTGGCAGTGAAAATACGAAAGCTCCAAGTTCTATCATAAAGGACAAAATGAAAGCCATCTTGGTTTGTGTGCTTATCCAAAAGAACGAGACAAAAAGAGACAGCAAACAAAAAGGATATGTCATAGATGGATGATATCAGGCCCATCAGAGAACCCTTCAGCTTATAGTGCTTCTTAATAGTGGAGATGCTGATATTTACTAGGCCATTTACCACAACGCCTCTTCAGCGCCACCCTCGAGAACATCATGTGACAGAATGGGAAGGAATGGGAGTAAAGATAGGCAGTCGGCAACTACACCACTTTTTGCTTCCTGATGACATCGTTCTAATAACACCAAACATTAGCCAAGTGGCACAAATGCTGGCTGACTTCCACCGAGAATGTGGAAAGATAGGTCTACAGCTGAATCTGAAGAAAAACTATGTTCATGAAAAATGAACTAGTTCCAGAGGCCCCATTCACTCTCAATGGAATAAACATCTCTGAATGCAGCAGTTTTGTGTAATTAGGTCGAGAAGTCAACATGATGAACAACCTAAAATCTGTGCTGCGCAGGAGGAAGAGAGCGGCATGGAATGCCTTCAAAAGCATCAAAGAAATAGCAAAAAAGGACAAAGAACCTCCAGCTCTGGGAACATTTCTTTGACTCCACCGTTCTCCCTTCATTAACATACGCCTCAGAGACCTGGACCCTACGAAAGCAGGATGAGAATGCTATCGGGTCACCCAAAGAGGAATGGAAAGAGCTATGCTTGGAATATCACACCTCACTCAAGTTTGAGAAGGAATCTGGAGTTCCGACCTCATCGATATTCCAGAGTCAGGGACGCTGTCTCATTTGCCAAGGCATCGAAAATCAGATGGGCTGGACATGTAATGCGATTTGGGAAATGACCTCTGGACTAGAGCTATTACCAACTGGATCCCATGGGATGTCAAAAGATCACGTGGCCGCCCACCTACAAGATGGTCAGACTTCTTCGTCAAGACCCTGAATGAATGGTTTGAGGCTCTTTCGTATTCCTGAAGCAACCAGATGCCATTGGGCTACACTGGCACTTGATAGGGTCAAATGAAAATGTTACTGGTGCTGCTCGAGCAAATCAATGTTTAACGGGATGTCAAGTGATCAAGTGAACTTGGTTATTATAGAGAAATTATGGAGAATAGGTTCGGGAGCGCAATTACACACAGGTGTGGTTGAACATTAACATAAACAATGAACAGATGTAAAGCCCCCTCCCCTTTCAGGGGAAATACTTCTAGGAGATCCACCCAAGGGACAGAATCTGGTCTTGGGGCTTAGATAAGGAGCAGTTCGTGGCAGAGTGGAGCTATTCCATGTGAATTTTGAGAGAACTCCTCCAGGTCATCCCTGAGGAGTTGCATGAAGTGGTGATCATGTCTGAGGTACAGAGATGAGGGGAGAGTGGAGGGTAATGAACGGATTAATATTCACTGTGTTCCAAGCACTGTATTCTTATAGTTACCTTTTGGTTATGTGTGTTGATAAGAAGCCCCTGATATGTGAACCCCCTTAGGTAATTTTCAATATTCTATAACTTTAAAAACTATAATTATCATGTACATATAATTTATTGTCTTATTTATATTGTGGCTGTTATTTATATCTTTATTCAGTATGATCCCATTTTTCTCAAATTCATACTCCCATAAACTTCTATTCCACACCATTAGTGTACATTCGACTTTCTTAGATTTCTCTTTCAAGAGACCTTGTACATTTTGTTTTGTATTTTCAGTTTTTGGTATGAGATTTACCTCACTTAGGATAAGGTACTTCAAGTTCATTCAAGCTATTGAAAATGGAAGGTATCATTTTAAAATTTGAATATGTTTCATTGTATGTAATGTTATAAGATTATTGTTAATATATAAAAGGCATGCATAATTACTTAGGACAGCAAAATAAAATATAGTTTGTAGTATATTATTTATAGTGTCTATATATATTCAAATAGGCAATTGTTCAGTTTTGTTGTGATACATTTGACATACATCACTGTATTGATTTAAGGTATAGTTTTATTTATCTATATTGTGTACTTCTCTTTTTGATAAGATAACATATTATGATATATAAAGTTTGAAAGGTACAATTTATTAAATATTAGACATTTTGTTTATTAAAAATTATCATTTGCTTTTACTTTTGTTCTAATTTTTATTTATCTTCCCCATAATGGTTTTCTCTCTCTCCATATATATATATATAAATATATATTTATATATTTATATATATATAAATTGCATATATATATTTATATATAAATTGCACACATATATGTATATATACGCATATACACATATATATGTATACATATATACATATATATATGTCACATTGCACATTTATGGTGCAAATTACTAGCCTTTATTTCTGGGCTTCAATTCTGTCCTACTGTCTTATTTATCTGTTTTTATGTTCATCATGTGCAATTTTGATTACTATGTCTATGTAATATAATTTGAGATTTGGAATATAATTTTTAATATGAACTGAAAAGGTGGATTAGATCACCCCACACAGTTCTTCCTCATGATTGCCTTTCAAGATCTTTTGAGAGCCTAGACAACTTGTAGAACTGATTTACTGTCGGGAGCACCGCCAGGGGTCCCCAACAGTGTCGGGAAGCGGGTTCCCTTCTACCTCCGGAGCTGGCGGGAATGGATGAAGACTCAGGAATTCGATGCAGTTTTTAAAAGAGCTTTACTATCACAGGATCCAATATACAATCCAAGAGCAGGGAAAACCTCCGGACTCTGGGTTCCCAGCTAGATCCCAGCCAGGTGTAGGCCAAGATGGCTGCCACCACGTGTTGAGGCCCAACAGAGAATGAAGAGGACGGAGAAGCAAAAACACCAAGGGAAGCTGAAATGGCAAAAGGGGGAAAAAAGAGGAAGCTTTTTCCTTCTTGCAGCTAATTTTATAGCTAGGAGTCCCCCAGACTTCCCAGCCCAGCCCATTCTGGGCTGGGCTATCTAGAGATGAAAACAGGAAAACAGCTCCATAGAATGTAGCAACTTCAGTAGACTATTTGGTTGTTTACAAGGACCCAGAGCTAATTAAAAGCCTCCTAGCAGAGCTGGGAGAAGCTACAAGCCAAATGTAACTTCCCCTGGCAGGAAGGATCAAATGCCCTCAGGTAATTTCTCCCAGCACCTCACCTAATATCTTAAGCCAAGATCTGCCTGGAATTGCCTTTATAGGGTAGAGAAGGGGGTTCTGAGATGGCATGTCTCTGTACCAAAGACTAATACTAATTCCAGTTAAATATTTCTCCAAGCCTTCACAAGAGTCTCGTCTATTTCACGGTAGTTTTGTATTTTAGTTGCCTTTGAGTTATCAGGGAGCCATGCTTGCTTGCTTGGAGGCAAACCACATTTCTCTCTGGTCTAATTACTTAGAGATCCAACCGTGGCCAGGCAAATATGCTGGTAAGATTTAGCTAGTCCCACGATGATTGTGGTAGCATGAGAGAATATTTATACCAGCCAGTACAGAATACATGGTCAGATAAGACTGCCACATTCAGACTACCCCCTATCTATGAAGTGACCTGCAGGAGGCAATCCAGGGCAGATGCAGAGGCCCAGGCTTTTAGGTGTCCTGCAACATTTTACCTCATTTTTTTAATAAAAAATGTCATTGGACTTTTGATAAGAAGTACACTGGATTTGTGTTATAGCTTTGAATGCACAAAGTTCTTTCCATAAATTTATTTATTCATCACAGTATCAATTCTTACATGTACATAGGAATAATATCTACATTTATAAGGAAGAAAATAAGATTCAGAAAGTAAAAAATTATCTTCACATAACTCACAAGCAGCGGGGCTCAGATCTAACTTTAATCTGAACCAGGTCTCTAACTGTCGAGTCTAGGATTCCTTCCCCTCTTAAGGCTGGATACAGCTACTGCAGTACATTGTTTAATCATGGTGGTTTGAAACCTGAAAACTAAGTGAATAATATTACTTAAAACTTATAAATCAAGGTTTATAAAGGCATCAGGAAAAACATATAGTGCTAAATTTTCTCCTTAGACGGGGAAATTATGCAGCTGAAACATCTCCATTAGACCCAGCCAATGACATTTGTGATTTATAAACAGAATTTATTAAAGGGGGGGGGATGAAGATCATAAGTCTATTTGCCCAGGTTCTGGCATGTACCTGAACTCTTAACACTGGCTTTTACGTTGTTACTGAAAAAAAATCATACTGTGTCACAGAGAATGACAGAATTGATATTTTGATTTATTAAAATATCAATTTAATATGTGCTTTATTAAACATAAATTTATTAATAAATATTTTGTTAAATATTAATTTATATAATTTAATAATTTTATCTAATAATGTACTTAAACATCTAATTTATTACATTTACATTCTAAATTTAATAAATTTAGAACATAAATTTAATTTGATATAAATTTGACATTTATCAAATAAACTTTCTGTCTCATCCTAGATTCAACTTCAATACACCATATATTTATTGAGTTAGGGATATTAGTGAAAATTATATGTACACATATATGTATTATATATTATATGTGTATGTAATACACATAACTATATGTATATGTACATATCTATATGTATATATAATACATATATATATACTATATACATATATTAAATATACATATAATGTATATATGTAGCGGAGTGAATACTTTGCATATAAGAACCCTGCAGCTGATAATGAGGTGCCTGTGACCCGCCATCCCAATAGAGCCTTGCAAGAAGCCAGAGGAAAACCCCACATCATGAGGGCCACCATTTTCAACATCCGGATTCCACAGCTCATTAGAGCTCCACCCAAGAGATAAGCCAATCTCTTCCAGTCTCGGTTCATCAGTAAATGCTTGAGATGAGAGCCTACTACTATGAGTATCCCACCTGCATGGCAGAGCCTGGCAAGCTACCCGTGTCATATTTGATATGACAAAAACCAGTAACAATTATAAACCTCATTCCCATGACCTGAAGGAATGGTCTGAGGCTCTTCATGTTCCTGGAGTTAGCAAATGCCCTTGGGCTATACTAGCATTCAACAGTACGTGTGTAGATGTTATTGGTGCCCGCCGAGCAAATCCATGAACAACGGGAAGATAAATGATTCAAGTGATAAGAACCTGGATTTAATTCCTTGCACCTCATGGTCTCCTGAGAACTTCCACAAGTGACTCCCAAATACTGTCACGAATGTTCATCCCTCCTCCCATACATTAATGCTGTAGCCTTAAATATATGCATGATGTATCTCAGGTACTGCTCTGACAAAAAGTTAAAGTTATATAGTAGAACATTACATCACAGCAGTTAAACAGGCTGACTCGGAATAGCTCTGATATAAGATATTTGTTGACCTTTATCATATCTAGGTGGAAAGTCTTCTAATTGGAAAAGGGCGACACAAAAATCTTGTGATATTCGTACACCCTTAACATCAGCCCTCCCTGTGGTCTGAGGACAGTCACACCACTCTGCTATCAATAAAAAGAATTGGAGCAGGTCAGGCTAGGAGAGTTTCAGAAAATACAGCTGGGACTTAGGACAACTTTATTTTTCCCTTTCCTGATTTCATTGAAACCAGTTTGCTTGCTTATTCCACCCCCACCACAACCTTTGTCTTTCTGGGTGTGTTTGTATATGTGTATATACTGTTGCATATGAACACCTGGACTTTCTATTCCTGTACCTACCTCCTCTCCTTTTTATCTTCATTGGACTTCCTGAAGTCCTTAAAAGAGCCTCCCAAAGATTTCCAAAGATTTCTTCTTCCTTTTATTGTGTTATAACTTAGCAAGCTTGATTTTTATGACATCAATTCTAAATTCCATGAGGGTAAAGGAGAACCTTAGAAATTATCCCTGGTTAGAATTTATGGCTGTGAGTTACTTATTAGGGCAAGGTGGAGTTTATGTGCTTCTTCAGGGTAAGCAGGAGTGCAATGATAGAAAGTAGATGAAAAGGTAAGAAAGAAGCAAAAATATTAAGGTACCTGTTCTCTCAAAATCTGGGAATTTCCTTAAAGACCAGGACGGCAAAGTAGTCCTGTCATAACAGTACAGTCATGATGATAAAGTATCTTTGTAGTCTGTAGCAAGTGTGTATAAGCTATACACTACACAGTATATTGTGTAATAAAACTTTTTTAAAAAAATAACTGGTAAAATGCACAAAGTCAACATAAATAATATGAAATTTTCATCACAACTTTTAAGTGTACAAATTCAGCAATCAGCAAATTCAGCAAATTCATCAATCAGTAGAATCAATAAATTCAGTAAACTGTTGGCATCCCAAACAGTGATAAGAGTCCTGGTCCCCTCTGACTTTTTCCAGACTCATCTTTGAACCTCTACGTTTTCTTCTACATTACCTACTGATAGTCTATGGAGTACAGAGGCCACTGACTTCTCTGCCTTGCCCTTCATCTTTCCCCTTACACACAGGCTTTCGGGTCCTAATTCTATATTGGGCCTACCTGGACACATCAGAATCATCTGGAAGGCTTGTTAAAAACCCAGCACTGGACTCTACTCTTAGAATTACTTTTCAGAAGGTCTAGAAAGATTCTGAAGTTTTTATTTCTTCCAACTCATGGCTGAGGTGGATGATGCTTATCCAGGGAATGGGCTTTAACATAACCTGTAACCTAATAAATGGTCACATTGTTTGATTTATTTGGTTTCTCCCCATCTGAACAGTAACTTCATATATCAGGGACTAACATAAATCCCAGGATTCCACTCATAGTGAGACCTAAAGACATCTCTTGGAAAGAGGAACTCTTCTAGGGACACATTTTGTAATTATGACTGCAGTCGACTTCCGCAGAGGACCACAGTGTGATAGATTGCTGGGGTGTGACTCAGTATAAATTCCTGTTTCATGTCATTTGTTGACAAACTCCAGGAGTCATGGGTATGAACCTGTGGCCCATATGTGGAATTTCCCTGAACTTTCTAAAATCTCCCTTTAAATCCCCTTTTTTGTTGTAAATTTTCCATGCCAGCTGCCTCAAAAACTAAAGATAAGTTCTCCCAACCCATTCTCACTCCTATATCAATAATTTTATACATTATTAATTAAATTTAATTATTAATTAAATGTGCATTTTGATGCACAAAATTCATTTTATAAATATCTCTTATTGATTTTGCTATGGAGAGCCACAGAAAAGGAAAATAAGACAAAGTTAGCTACATGAAGTTTTATCTTCAAAGTTTGGCATTTTCTTCCCTGTATGCAAGCTATTTGTGTAGTGGGTGGGGAGCAAGAAAGGCAGAAGTCTATGCCAAGGAAAATATTGTGTCATGAAAAACAGAGCCCGTTGACTGTAGCCTAATAAAGCTATTCAAGGGTCAAATTCTGTCCCATATTTACTGTTCTACACTCACGTCTGTTTTATACAGATGATGTATCACATCTAAATCTAACTGCATTCAGACATTCAGAAAACAAATGTTTGTTCAGTCTTCCATTAATACACGAAGTCTAACATCAAAGTACTGCTTCCGTAAAATGTCATAGTTCATTTCCGCATGTTAAACTTGAAAGGATTAAAAGTTTTTGTTTGTTTGTTTGCTTCTTGGTAGTGCCAAAAATCAAACCCGGGACCTCACATACGCAAAGCATGAGCCACAACTCCTAGAATAGTCCTTTCATAATTGTTTATCTTGAGGGGTAAGCCGAACCTAAGATTCACGCTCATGGAGAGGCAGGTGTATGGAGGAAGGGATGGGATGGCGGGAGAGGGTTACAATGGTGGTATAATAAAAAGAATCAAAAAGTAAATAGATTGAAGGCGAGTCTTGTCTGAAAAGGGACTTTTCTTGCTATATATAAAGTACATAGAAAATATTAGTGATTATAATATAATAAGGCAGTGGTAGCAATAACAATATGTGTGATCCAAATCCCCAAGTACATGTTTCCTTCTCATTTCTCCTCAACTGGTGCCCACTCTAAGAGTTCACCAATTTTGTTTTCTCCTTTCATTAATTCCACAATCTCTGGAGTATAAGATAAACACAGTACACGAATATGTGTGCAGGGAGCTGGACTCAAAAATGACAATTCGTAGTCATGTACCTCAGAGATGATAAACAATTGTTTAGAAGACTTACAGATATTTAATTCATCAAAATAACAAGAGCCAACAGCACAGACATAGTTCAACTAGTCTCAGCTTCATATTATTCTCTTTTTGTTTGAAATACATTATGGGCATTAATTACATATATATTTTAAGTTATCAAGTCTATTTTATCATTTTTATGGACTGTAAATGTTCTTATGTTGTGTTTATGCCATACCTAAGAGATGTTGTGAGAAAAGTGAGGTTGTTGGATGGTAGTTAGGATTCAGTGAAACTATGAGCTTGTAGCTCCTGGCTAGGATGAGGGTCTTTTTAAGAAGGGGCCACAGCACACTCTTTTCCCACCATGTGGCACACAGTGGGAAGGAACATCTTTAGATCAAGAAAATCACCTGGGGAGCCCATGCTGTCACCCAGATGTTAGGCTGACACAGTTCCCACCACTTCTGTTAAAAATAAATATCTGTGGTTTAAGCCACCAGCAGTTTATGGTAGCAATGAAGCAAAGTAGGTTATTTAAAAAGAAAAGAAGATTGTGTGATTAATTTTGCTCATGATTCATCATAAAATTAATCACTGTCACTGTATCACTGTCTTCCCGTTCATCATCAATTTGCTCGAGCAGGCACCAGTAACATCTCCATATGTCCTAATATTTATAGAATATTCACTAAATACGAGAAATGATGTTAGATACAGATGAACTTTTGTTAAAATTAATTAATACCATCAGAGTGTTTAGTAAAATGATCTAAGCTGAATTGAAAATATTTGAAATATTAATATTGCATAGAATCTTCTTAGATATACAATAATGAGTCTTAAAATCATAGAAAATTATATTTCTTTTGTATAAACAAAAGTGTGTAATATAAAAACCTTATTAATGTTCAAAATGAAGAAAGGGAGAATGCTCACATTATTGCAATTCAACTGTGTTTATTGTCTAAAACTATCATATTCTTATTTATATTTTTGAGTGCATGAAAAATAAGCCTATAATTAGTGAGTTATACACATTGCTATATAAAGTGACTCACAGACATGGGGCAGAGCTGCTACTGGCTCTACTTGTGCCCAGGTGCTCAAGAGGCACAGGGAGGGATGGTGGGTTCTAGCCCTGGCCCGCCACCCCAGCAGAGCCTCAGCAACAAGCCAGACGGCCCCCACTCCATGAGGGCCTCCGTTTTCCACATCCAGGCTTCCCCCTAGTCAGAACTCTACCCAGCAGACCAGCCTATCACAGTCAGGCTAGCACGGCCACAAGTGGCCACGCGGTTCATCAATAAATGCTGGATTTAGAGATGAGTATGCTACCCACACGGCAGAGCCTGGCAACCTACCCATGTTGTATTGATATGCCAAATACCAGTAACAATTATAGATCTCATTCCCATGACCTGATGGAATGGTTTGAGGCTCTTTATGTTCCTGGAGCAAGCAGGTGCCCTTGGGCTCTACTTGCATGAGACAGGACATATGGAGATGTTACTGGTGCCCGCTTGAGCAAATAGATGATGAACGGGAAGACAGTGATACAGTGAATTAGTGTTTCATACAGAGAAGTCAGACCCAATACCCAGTTAGCAGTAAGAACGCTGGTGAGTTATGGCTGCTATGCACATTCTACATGAATTCAGAGTTTTCTTCCTTTTTTCCTCACTGCCAGTTATATGATGTCAGCAAACTTCACATATATCAGTAAGAATACTAGTGAGTTATGGTCGTTATGCACATTCTACATTTCTACATGAATTCAGTGTTTTTTTTTTTTTTTGCTGTTTTTGGGTCACACCTGGCCCACTCTGCATTCAGGAATTACTCCTGGCGGTGCTCGGGGACCATATGGGATGCCGGGATCGAACCCTGGCTGGCATGTGCCAGCCGCATGCAAGGCAACGCCCTACCCACTGGACTATCGTTCCAGCCTGAAATTAGTGTTTTCTTCCTCTTTTCCTCACTGCCAGTTATGTGATGTCAGCAAACTTCACATTTAGCAGTAAGAACACTAGTGAGTTATGGTCGTTATGCACATTCTACATGAATTCAGTGTTTTCTTCCTCTTTTCCTCACTGCCAGTTATGTGATGTCAGCACCCAAACATTTTGTTCCATCTTTGCCCTGAGTCATGAAATTTCATGAAGGTGACTAATGAAAGCATGAACACAGGAAAGGTGATGGAGGTTTACGCTGAAGATTTCCATACCCCAGACCATATTGTCGTCCTCTGGTCTTAAGGATTACATAGCAGATCATATCATGCAAGGGGTCTTGGGATCAGTATAGAACATTATTTTAAATGGACGAAAAGAAACTTGAAATATTTAGTTTGGCTCCATTAAAATAATGAGGGAAAAATGGTTAAGAAGTAAAATTCTGCTGAAGTCTTTATGTTAAAACAAATGTTTTCAAAGGAATTTCACATTCATATGAACCATTAGGCTCACACAGCTGATACTGAACTGTTTTTTCTTTTGTTTTAAGGGGAGGGTGGACACCCCAGAAGGGTGGTTTCCTAACTTGACTCTCTGATCAGGGATTACTCCTGGCAGTGCTACAGAGTCCACATGATATTAAGGCTAGATCTCAGGGTCTCCTGCATGCAAAGATTGGACTCAGTCCTCTGAGCTATTTCTGTGGTGATGGTCCTGAATTCTTATCTTCGTATGTTCTCCTTGTGTTGTTCACGGTGCTTTGGATGCAAGAGTAAGAACTGCAGCTCCTCTGTTATTTTCCTCTGATTCTTACTCCATCAACTCTGCTCCTGCATTTAACAATTTGTTGTAGTTACTTTTTTCTCTCTTCTATGTTATTGGGTACTCTGTGTGGACAAAAGACTACAGCATATAAACCTACCTCTTATGTTGTTCCTCTAACATGGCAGAGTGAGTTGCAAAGAGAGTATGGTTCACTAATTAAGTATGATTCACTAATTAAGGATGATTCACTAATTAAGGATAGGATCACTTTAGGAACATTTAAATAGAGGTACAAGGAAAACTGGGGGACAGTCTGGCTATCAAAATTCTACCCAAACAATACTGTCCTATACACCCAGGAATTGGGCTTTGATTTTCTTTTCTTTGTCCTTTCCAAAACTTCCATTCTGAGTTGTCTTTTACAAGATGGCATAAGTGACTAATGGAGTTTAAAGAGTTCTCTCTAACAAGAAAATGTGTGTTCAAGGAGGGAACAAATAATTTAAAGGGGATTGTAGACATCAGTCATAGGATGAGGAAGTTATTTTTGTCATATGGCATTCTCGGTTCTCCTAAGGGACATTACGTAGACAATTACACATTTCAATGACTTTTCAGGCCTGCCTTGATAAATTCAATGTTCAATCACAGTGAATCAGAATAAAAACTTTTAAGTGATTTTCAAAATCCCCAAAACATGATGCAATATCCAAAATGATCAGTCAATACCTGGTCACATTACACACAGTAGAATTCATTGGGACCAATTATATGGACTTAAACTGATGACTGAATTTCTGTTCTCTGAAATTTTAAGGAAAAAATTTAATAAATTTCTATTCTTCTAAATTTTAAGGAAATCAACTTGTTCATAATGAGTTTTACTTTCTGTAGCTATTAAATGAGAATCTTGTGCCATTACAGCTAAGTAATTTCTATGAGCCAGAAATTGTCCTTAGTCTTCCCATGTGCCAAGTCATTCACTCGGCCCTCACAGTCCTAAGAAATTATTTTTCTTCAAATGAGGACCCTGAAACAGAAGAGATTACAAAGCTTGTCCCATGGTCCCAATGGGACTAAGTCACAAAACAAGATTCATTGTGTGATATGAAATTTGAGTCTGCCTTTTAAAATGTTTGAATTAGGGAAATGGGTCTGTGGATTGAACACAGGATATAAGCGTGTGCCATATTGCTGAATTATAGTCTGTCGCTGAAGCCCGTCTTCTGAACCACATGCTGTGAGCTAGAGGGCCTGTTCAGAACTAACAATCTGCATGGGGCTTCCACTCGCCTGTGATGCACACCTCATTCAAAAGCACTACCCCACAAAATGCATCATAATAAAGAAAATATACAATGTTAGTAATTTCTAGTAAAGAAATTACTATTGCTATTATTATTTTGGGTTTGGACCACACTTGACAAAGCTCAGGGCTTACTCCTTGCTCTGCACTTAGGAGTTACTCCTAGAGGTGCTCAGGGGACCATAGGGGATGTAGCGATCAAAGCAGGGTGGCCACACACAAGGCAAACACCCTCGCTGCTATACTGTCATGCCAGGCCCCTAGTGAAGAAATGACAAAGATGAGGATATGCCTTGTTTGTCCTAGTTTCTCATTATTACAACAGATATTTGAGGTTTATTTTAAACTTTTCTAAACCTATTTTTTGTTTGTTTGTTTTGGGCTCACACTTATGGTGAGACCTTTGAACTATTTCTTTGGCTGCTAAATCTCTATTTTCAGGCAGTATTCAAGTTCTATGGTGTTTGGACTCTGGAATACTGAAAACATTAATAAGTTATCACTAATGCTGAATTTTTACTTAAGTTTTCTAAATGCCAGAAAAAAATAGATAAATTTATCATATGAAAACTCATTGCTTAAAAACAATAGCAGTAACTGGCTGTTCAGAACTGTTTTGTAACTATAGAGGTCAGTCACATAGCTCGAACTCTGCTTTAGAGACTTATGTTTCACATTTAGTTCAGAAAAGTCTTTACTATAAATTCAAGGACAAAAATAAAGTTATAATTCAAAGGTTTCAAAATATTTGTTTGCGTTGTTCATGGAGAAGGGGGTTCCTATTTACCAAGGGAGGTAAAGACTCTATACGTTAAAAGGGACAACACTATTAGTGGCACAAGACCTCAACTCTATTTCAAGACCTCCAGAAATTCTTACACTTGACAGATTAAAAAATTTATCATTTGAATTTATTAAACATTTCCATCCATTTGACTGTAACTGAGGGTTGGAGCATTTTACACAATAAAGCATGTATAGAATTTTCAGTACTAAAATGATCTTACCACATAAATCAGATAAATCTTGGTGTTAAACCTGCTCTGCAATGTTAGAGGTACTAAATTTTTTTTGCTCAATCTCTCCTTTTTGTTAAGCACTTTCCAGGAAATCTAAAAAGTTCAGGAGGTCAGAAAATTGAGTTCTTCTCTTACACTGCTGCTCTCCTGCTGTTTGATGTTCTCCTAGAACATCAGTTTCTGTGTCCACTAAATTATCTTCATGATGACTTTCTGAAGATGGCCTAGTGATGAATTAAAACATGGAATCTCAATAGTGTTGATCCCATTAGAAGGAGCTACCTGAAAAAGTAAATGTCTTTTCATTATGATTATTAAATTTCCCAATAATCACTGAAAAAAATGACATTTTCTCAAAGTCTAGCTAAAACAAAGCCATGGTATGGCTTAGTTTTGCATCATCTTCTTGCTGTTTTTGAAGTCTTTTATATTTTACGAAAAATGTTCTGATAGGCACACATTCTTGTTTTAAAGTTATAATATTTTAGAGCTATATAATTCTCAGTAAATCCAGTTTAAATATATATATATATATATCTTTAAAAGATATAAATTATTGTCAAAGCTGTCAGTCATCCTAAGTATATTTAGTAAATTTAGTCCAAATTTATTCTTTATTTGAACTACTCTATTATATAAACTTCTGTTTTCTGGTGTGCATTTTATTATGTCTTCCATTGGCTTGAAATAATTTGACTTCATGGTAAAATAAATTAAAATAAGTTTTAAAAACTAAAAATTAGGACCTATTGAGGGCTTATTGAACTAATCTCCAGATTATATACCTTTTCATAAGCAATCATTGTCATATTTTGAGAATTTGCTAAGCAACCACTATAAATCCAAAGTGAATGTTCATGAGTGAGTTACTTATTGGTGTCTATGAAATGTGTTTTCAAAATAGATTTATAATAGCAGTACCATATTGATAGAGCACCATCCTTAAGGAAAAATAGTTGAAAATAGTTACTTGAACAGCAATTTTGCAAACATTTGATGAAGGAGGTAAAACCAAAATCATTTAATAAGAAAAATGAAATATTTTTGTTTAGCATCCTGGGGCCTTGAACATCTGGCCCAGTTGACTGAGAATCACTAGGAGGGGCCCCCAGCCTCCTGAGCACAAAAATGCTTCTTACCTAAAGCAAAATTATTTTTTTTCTCCCCAGAAAGTTGTTGAGAAAAAATAGCTTGACATGTATAACACATCCTCTTTTTTCAGGGACATGCTGGTGAAACAACATGAAACAGCGTTTTTTCTTATGATTCGGATAGCTTGTCTCAGGTGTTAGAATGTTTGGACAGTAACTGAGAGTAACCTTTGCACCCAGTCTTCTCACTAGGAAGTGTCAAAGGTCAAATCCTCGCTGACATCCTGACTCCAACCTTGAGGACTAGTGATATGACTCCATGTCCTTTGATTTCCTCTTTTTCTTTTCTTTTTAACTTTTAGCAGTTACTTTAGACATTCTAAAGTCTAAAATTAACACATTCTAAAGGATTTTTTCTTATTTTATCCTAATATCTCTAGAAAAGAGATGTGCTTTCTCCCCATCATTGATGCTAGCTAGTTAATGGCTGTAAGCTCTCAAGGTGTGGGGTGGTGGTGATGTATGGGGTCACCACATACAGGAGCATTACTCCGGGCAAGGGCAGCTATGAGTGGCTGTTAGTCAGCACTCCTAGCAGGTAGAAGACCGGCATGGGGAGGCGACTAGAAAAGCACCAGAAGGATCAACTGTGTCTCCACTGTGCAGCAGGAAAAGAGGAACTGAGAAAAACAACATCTAACTGGTTATTTTTTAAGGCATATAATTTGCAAAGTTATTTATAGTTGATCTTTAAGCATACATTATCCCAACATCAATCCCATCACCAGTATCAACATCAACTCCCCACCACACAATATCCACAGTTTCCTGCCTACCGTCAACCTGTCTCTTTGACAGGCATATTTTCAAGTTTGTTTGCTGTGATTTCCATCTCAGGTTTTCAGTCTGATTGGTTCTGTGGTTCAGATATATAGATTTACCACACCTCTATATTGCCAAGGTATCTGAGGCCCCTGGCCTCTGCTGTTACCTCCCACCCACTTCCTCTTATTTTCCACCTTATTTCTTTCATTTTCCATCCTTCTCAGCTCTGTAACCTAGGGAGATCTAGATATCCCCTTTGATAGCCTTGCACTTCTTGGATATTATACTATATCCACCCACTGTTAAGTGGGATAATCTTTATTTATCTTTCTTTTTCTGATTTACTTTGCTTAACATAATAACCTCCAGCACCATCCAAGTGCAGCAGATTGCCTGATTTCATCTTTCTTTACAGTAGCATTGTAGATACATACCATACCATTGTGGATACATACCTTATGTATGTATATATACATACACACCTTCCTTATCTGCTCAGCTATCATTGGACATGTAGAATGATTCCTAGCTATTGTGCTAAGTGCTGCAGTGAATAATATGCACATATTACCTTTTCAATGAATGTTTTTGTCTCCAGGGAATATACACCATGAAGTGAACTGCTGTACTCTATTCTTACTTTTCTGAGAATTGCCAAATTGTTTTCTCTAGGAGTTGAACCACAAGCATTCCTAGCAGCAGTGTCTGAGAGTAAATGATGACTAACACTTTTTATGTATTTATTGTCTATTCATATGTCTTTTTCAGAGAGGCGTTTGATCTTTCTCTATCCTTTTCTAGGGTTTTGGGTTAATTTTTTTATCTTTGTGAGTGCTTTACATGTCTTGAGTAGCAAACATTTAACTAATGTATTGAGTAAAAATATTTTCTCCCATTTAGTTGGGTGTCCTTTCATTTTTAATCAAGTTCAATTACCTGGTAGTGAAAAGCTAAAGCCTAAATCTGACTGCCTTATTCCAAGTTTTTTTTCTACATCACAATGTTTACTAAAGGAGCTGGGAATTTTTATAAACCTCTTTCTTATGAAAGGGTAGGTTGGAAGAATAACTTTATTAAGTGCATTACTCACTGGAAAAATAATAGTTATTTTATATTTCCTTGTACAACACCCTTGCAAACTTAACTATTACTCCTCTCACCCTTGTTTTAGGGGAAACTGGAAGGCATCTGTGATTGCAAATAGTTGGTTTCAACTCTTCTCAAAGCTCATTCAAAACTCAAGTGTCCTAGGAGTCAGATGGTTAATACAGGAGGTAAGGTAATAACAAAAGATTAATGCTCATGGCTGACAGTTTGATCTCTGACTCCATATATGAGCCCCTGAGTACCGTGAAGTACAGAGACAAAGTAATCACTAACACTGCTAGGTATGGCCCAAACTCTACCTGCTCTCCCCCTGCCCCCCCCCACTTATCTTGCATGTAATCTCATAACTTCAATCTCACAGACTACCCCCTACCTTAGAATAGCAGTCAGTTTGGGAATTTACACAAAGTTTGATGTGGAAAAGGCATATTGTATACCATTGATACTATATATCTACAATCAGCATTTTGAATTGGGAACATTACATCAAGGTAGAAGAAAGGTAAGTTAAGGTTAAAATTCAGTTTTATTTCTCTTATATCTCCCCTCCCTCCAGCTATGAACAGTCAACTCTTGATGTTAATAAATTCTAGTCAATAACAATTGATTTCAGATTTGAATACCTATCAAATGAACAAATCACTTGAAAAACAATATAAAGTTCAAACATAATTTGCTATAAACAATTAAATTCTTATTTTCATCAAAAGGCCGCTGTTTTCAGACTGGGAACTGGTAACACCCTCTTCTTAGTAGTGTATTGATCTCTGCTATTGGAAAAGGTAAAGAGAGGGCCAGAGCTTCTCTCTTACAGACCATAAATGGAAATTTCTACTTTCCCCAAATGGTATATTTGCATATTACTATGTTAGGATGAGGAAGGAGTAGAAATATGGAAATTAAACTCCAGGAAAGAAGGATTATTGAGTTCATGGGTTTAAATTCTTAGAAAAGTCTTCCTCTTTACGTAATTGGGCTATAGGGGATATCCTATATTATTAGACATTTCAAAAAAACTTTATGAAAACATTATGAATATAAGCATAGAAGAGCTGATAACATTCTAATGTGCTTAAGTTTATCAACTTTTAAAAGCATAATTCTTTAAGAATTGCTTGTACATTTAGTTCATTCAAATTAAAGTAATAGTTCAGACTGGCAGACTAGTGACTGCAGGGCAGAGTGCTGGGACTTTGAACACTAGTTCTTGTCACTTCTGGTAAGCAATCTTAGCAAATCACTTACTCTCCTCATAGCTATTAAGCCCTAAAATTCAGATAAAGGAGGTCCTGCCTGAAAATGTCACTGTGAAGATCTAGTATACTACTTAACAATATGTTAACATGTAAAGTTGCTTCAATTATTATTTCAAATCTTGAGTTCCAATAATAATGTGACTGTCTCTAAGACATAATTAAGGTGTTTATTAACATTTACAGAATTCTGATAAAGAAAACATTGTCTAAAGATGCATAATCCTGCGTTAAAGGATTGGTTGGTAGTAATCAATGAGAAACTGTCACTGATTACTACCAAAGTGAACTTGGACAGAACTCATCTTTTTCTACACATGGTAATGAACTAATAATTATCTCACAGTTATTGTTAAATTGGGTGCATTCACTATAACATAAAAATGAAACTGAATTACCAGATTGAAATGAAAATGTAGTTCAAAAAATTATCTGACATATATACTACCCCTTTGGGGAAAATTTTTGTTTTACTTAAAAGCTTTAAATATACCTCCTTTGTAAAAACAACAACTGTTTTGTCATCCAAGACTACTGAGGGTCAGTTACACAATACGTTGATTACACCAGATTTCAAAAATTCTTTATTGTCTGTACAGACTTGTTCCTCAAACCAAGTCAAAGAGCTCATTTCCTTTTTACAATAACGTAAACCCTACTGAGTAGTCAGACAAAAAAATCCATAAAACAGAATATTCTTACTTATGTTGCAGATGTCATAATTATTCACCTAGACACACATATCCATATTTTAGAATAATTTAGGTGAAACACCAAACTTTCATCAATGTGGACCAGGTTCTGAGAAATCTTGTCTGATGTCTTTTTTCGTCAACATTTCTCAAGGCTAAAGTCTTGGAGGAAAGAAAATAGTCAGGAGAGCATCTCCAACAGTTGAATGAACCAGCCTTGGACTACAATTTGCTTCTGCTTTTCTTTTTTCTTCTTTTCCTCATTCATAAAAATGTGGAAATAATTGCATCTACATTTCCAAGGGAGCTGGAAGCCTGAGATGAATGTGAGGAACAGTATAATATTATATGTTAACTTTCATTATTAGGAAAGTTTATTAGGCCTATAAGTTTTCATATAGGCCACCGATTATTGATAGGTTATATTTTAAATAAATACAATGTTCCAAATAAGTTCTTAAAAATCCACTTGCCATTTCTGTTATAGTTAACTCAGAAAAAGTGATGCCCCAGTTGGTTCTCTGGTGGTATTATGATTGGGTAAATGCCCAGTTTGAAATTTTGATAGTACTATTATTATAGTGGTGGGAGAGGGAAGAGGGTGTAGTCACTTAGACCAATAGAATCCCAGTTCCTCATTTATTTTCTGTGGAAAAGTAGATGACTCTCTGGATTCTGTTATTTTCAAGTATAAAAATAAACTGAGAATCTCCTTTTATAATAGTTATAAAATATGTAAGCAATTGGAACCATATAAAAATAGTACATCGTCTAAGCCAGAACAAATAATCAGTATATGTTTTGGTTTTTTAAGAAAATGCCATTATTTAAAATTGGCATAACATTGTATTGCATGACTATGTTTGCTTTAGCAAACATGTTATATTCCCCTTTAAAGCACAATATAAAGCATAAACATTATATTCCCCTTTAAAGCACAATTGCCACACTACTGCCCCCAAAGTACCAACACTCCTACTTTACTCCTCAGCCTGCGTGTTTTGCTTCCCCCATACCCCTCTGAAACACATCTCTGTGGCCTGCTTCCAGGCACGCATCTGGTTGGTTTGTCTGTTTCTGTGGGTTGTGTTTTCAAATCCCAAATATGAGTCAGATCTAGTATTGCTCTCTCTTTTTGATTTATTTAAGTTATCATGATCCCATCTAGATCCATGTTGTAAAAATCAAATTTTCATTTTTTTTCTTATGGCTAAGTAGTAGTCTGTTGTGTATTTATACTACACATTCTTTACCTTTTTATCTGTCATTAGGCAGTTGTTTCCATATCTGGGTTATTGTACTAAGTGCTGCAACAAACATGTGTGTATATGTATTTTCAGATAGTGCTTTTGCATTCTTTTAACCATTTTTTAAAAGTACATGGTTTTATTTAGGGAATGTGAGAGGCTAGAGAGAAGGCCCTCTTTTCATAGAAAGAGAAGAATGAAGCCCAAGCAGAGACGTGGGTGTTTCCAGAATGAGTGTGTGCTTGTCTTCGTGTTCTTTGAATAGATGTCCTGGAGAGAAATTGCTGGATAATACGTAGATGCTTTTTAATATTTTGAGATCTCTCCTATACTGTTTTCCATAGGATTGGACCAATGTACAATTGTGTGTGTGTGTGTGTGTGTGTGTGTGGTGTTGAGCATGTACATGATTGTGTGTGTATGCTTGTGTATTTTCCTTTAATATCTACTCCCAAACACAGCTTCGGTATTTGGGAGTCAGTCAATGGTGGTGCTTGGGTCACTGTCTTGTGCTAAGGATTGAAATTGAGCTTTCCAGCATATAAGCCATGTCCTTGGCCTGGTAAAGATAGATAATAAATCACCTCTGCTAGAACTTACTAGTGAAGTCATCTGGTCTTATAATTTTGTTTTGGTTGAGTCATCTTATTACCATTTAAATTTCTTCACTTTTAATTGGTTTGTTCAAGTTTTCCATTTGCTCCTAATTCTTGGGGTCTTAGAGGTAGAATTCAAGTGGTTTGTCTGACTACACCCAATAGTTACATTTCTTTTGTATTTCTGTGATATCTAACATAACTTCTTTTTAATGTCTGCCAATCAATTTTTTCAAACTTTGTTAGCATAGCTAATAATTTTTTACTCTTGTTTATCCTTCTGAAGAATCAATTTTTATTTTATTTACCTTTTAGAGTTCTATTTATTTTACTCTGATTAATGTTCTTCCTTAGGTCTCTATGGGTGTGTGCTAGGAGTCAGATGTGGGCTTGCAGTTGTCTGGGTTGCCAAGGTTTATTCCTGGCTCTGTGTCCAGGGGTCACTTCTGGAAGTGCAGGGGTCCATCTGGGAGGCCCGAGCACTAACCAGTGTTAGCCAACATATATATAAGACAAGTGCCCAAACCTCTGTACTATCTCTCCAGCCTAAAGTTAGCTCTACTGACAGTTTTCCTTAGCTCCCCCACCCCCACCCCCAACCTCCACCAGCTCAGGTATTTGCTAGCAGCAGTGGAGCTCCCTTGAAAGTCTTCCTTAGGCCTGCTATGTGGAACATAAGATCCAATTTGACACCCACTTGCACTGTTGGCAGCCGAGGACAGAGCCTGGAGCAGCTCCACAGGATTTTATCTCCTAGTTCTGTGCTGTAAGTTTAGAATCTGAGTTTAGGGACCAGGTGTCAGTGCAACCTCTCATGCTTCCTAGGGTAAAGTTTTGCACCTGAGCAGTTTTCTCAATAGGTTATTGCCCACCATCGGTGTTTCTTGTCCTGTTTGTCTGTAACGTGTGTCTCTCTTTCCAAACAAACCATCTGGAGCTGCCCTTTTGCTACATAGTCATTGTCATGGTTTCAAATCACCTTCTGTGAATATCTTCCAAGTTTTGGTATAGGTTTGCTATGACGACCTAGAAAGCTGATACTACGCAAGATGCTTGTGTAGTACGCACAGAAAATTTGGGTTCAAATTACAATATTGCATAGGGTCTCCCAAGACCTGCCAGGAGTAATTCCTAAGCACAAAGTCAGGAGAAAACCCTTAGCACAACTGGGTGTTGCATCCAAACAAACACCAGACCAAAATAATCCCACAAATTTTCTATTATGGCAAAAGTAGGCAGATACAGCTTCCTCCAATGTAGCCATCTTGACCCTGTTCCTCTCTTTCCTCCCCCTATCATTCAGTGAAGAGCTGAGTTCTTGGCTCTTATGAGGAAATTATACCTCACATAATAGAATTCTGATTCCGACCTACTTTGGAAATTGCAGACAGCCATGACCTAGTCCCAACTGCACTGACACTGTCTAACCAGGCACGGCCCATCCCCTGCTTTCTCCCCCATTAGGATATTATTCTAGGACTAGAGAAAGAATATTTTAAATGGCATATATGGGCACAAACATGAGACTTATCTTGTGGAAATTACTTTTGTTTAAGTTATCATATCACCTTCATATACCTAATTCTTTTCAAGGAGAATGCAATTTGGTTTATACTCGGTGACATATGTAACATTGCTTTTCACTTTCTCTTTTTCTCTATTTCTCTATTTCTCTTTCTCTCTTTCTCTCTTTCTCTCTTTCTCTCTTTCTCTTTCTTTCTTTCTTTCTTTCTTTCTTTCTTTCTTTCTTTCTTTCTTTCTTTCTTTCTTTCTTTCTTTCTTTCTTTCTTTCTTTCTTTCTTTCTTTCTTTCTTTCTTTCTTTCTTTCTTTCTTTCTTTCTTTCTCTCTCTCTCTCTCTCTCTTTCTCTTTTTTTCTTTCTTTCTTTCTTTCTTTCTTTCTTCCTCCTTTTCCCTCCTCCCTCCCTCCCTCCCTTCCTTCCTTCCTTCCTTCCTCCCTTCCTTCCTTCCTCCCTTCCTTCCTTCCTTCCTTCCTTCCTTCCTTCCTTCCTTCCTTCCTTCCTTCCTTCCTTCCTTCCTCCCTCCTTCATTCCTTCCTTCCTTCCTTTCTTCCTCCCTCCCTCCCTTCCTTCCTTCCTTCCTTCCTTCCTTCCTTCCTTCCTTCCTTCCTTCCTTCCTTCCTTCCTTCCTTCCTTCCTTCCTTCCTTCCTTCCTTCCTTCCTTCCTTCCTTCCTTCCTTCCTTTCTCTGTATATGTGCATGTTTAGTGGTACACCCAATCACAGTCCTGGGTAACTCCTGGCTCTACACCTGGAATTATTCCTTGTGGTTCTTAGGGAAGCATATGGGATGCTGGGGATCAACCTGGGTCTGCCACAGGCAAGGCAACCGGCCTGCCCTCAGCCCCTCTATAAGCTTCTTTTCCTTTGACTTTCCTCTCTCCTCCATCCTTCCCCAACTTACTTATTTAGATTACATGAGGCAGAAAACACTTTCTAAGTGGAAATTTTTATGTAAAATAGAGGAAATCCTGATTTATAATCAGCTGCGGCTAAATTTCTACACTGGTTTACTGCGGGTATTCCCCAGCCTTGTCCACACTTCAGAGTAACCTACTATCCCTGTGTTGTGGTCTTTGTGACACCACTTCAGAACAAGAAAGAAGCTCATGGTCACTGTCTTTGTGTTCCCACAGCGAGGATGCTTTAAATTAGAAAGGTCACAGAAGATAAACATCTACAGACTTTCATAAAACAATTTTGCAACTGGCCATTTTCACTGCAAATGATCTCATTGTTCAATGCAAGTTCATGAGGGTCATAATCATAATATAAATACTGTCTTTATTGAAATTATTCCACACTAATTGTGAAGTACAGGAGAACAGGAACTTCTTAGGTCCCAGCAACATCTAGATCAGTGATAGCACACAGTAAAATAGAATAGTAGAAGGTGGGATAGTCCACAATCATTTGTTGGCATGAGTGCACCTTGTTACAATACTGTCAACAGTACATCCAAATGAACAAGAAAAATCAAGTATAGTTAACAGTGCATAGAAGTAGAAATTGGGAGCTTGTTTATCACCATAAACCAGTAGTTGGATGCGTAATCTCTCTGAACTCTATTAGCATTACAGAAAATTATGAATGTTGGGCTAGATTTTGTTTTAGATTTCTTCCACTTGAAACTTGCTAGCTCTCTCTACTCTCACATGGAATGGCTTCATATACTTATTCCATGTTATGTTTTCTTCCTGGCATCATTGTTTGGAACATAGCATCTCCCTGCAGGAAGGGAACAGGGGCCAAACTCTGGGCTCAGAGCTGCGTACTGAGATTTGCTACATGAGATCCTGATGTCCAAAATCTCTTTCCAGTGCAAGAAAAGGGAGAGTGATAGCTATTGCAACAGGAATAATTTTTTAATCTTCCATTTCTACTGATCATCATCATTCTATCAGCTATTGTACATTTCAGTGTTTCTCATGTTTTTTAACATCATGGTCCCCATCAAATTTGTTTCCATGTAGTGGCCCCCTGTCTTACCTGTTGGTCTAATCTTGTGCTGTGTCCCCAATAAATACTATCTTTTTTGGAATATCCTGAGGACCCAAAGGAACCTGGGTCCTTTGGGTCCAGGTTGGCCTCCAGTTGAAAAACACTGGTTTATTTTTTTTAATTATTATTATTATTTTATTGAGTCACCATGGGAAGGACTATTACAAAGCTGTTCATGATTGGGTTTCAGACATGCAGTTTTCCAACACCTATCTCTCCACCAGTGCACATTTCCCAAAACCAATGTGCCCCTTTTCCCTCCACCCCCTCTCCTCACCTCTATATTGAACTTTCTCTCTCTCTCTCTCTCTCTCTCTCTCTCTCTCTCTCTCTTCCCTTTTTTGCACATTCTGGTTGCAATACAGACACTGAAAGGTTATCATGTATAGCCCCTTGACCTCTTTCAATACTTTCAATGCTTTTGAAAGTATTGAAAAGGATTATTATTTCCAACTGTTATTACCAAATGAAACACTGGTTTATTTTATTGTTAATTCCTTGGCTACAGTCAAAAGAACCTACCCAAATTAGGCCATTGAGGACAAAGTTCTAGAACAAACATTCTCTGGCACAAGAGTTTCCCAGAAATATCTGATAAAGGACAACAGGGAATGGAGCTGGTCCTAAGGACACACAGGCCAGTTCTGACATGGCAGACAATGAGATGCCCAGGGACTGGAGTGCCGCCTGGCATTTCTGATGAGCCATGGGCTCCTTTGGACTGTAGGGTGATGATTATCTTACGTAGAATCCTTGCCTTTTTCAAATATTTATCTTATTTTAATGAAACTCTGGTATATTAATGACCACTGCATTTTCATTTTGAAGGAGTTGGGTTTCATGCCCTGTTAGTGAAGAGGAAAGAGGTTTCAGAGTGGGAGTGTTAATGGAAGTGGCTTTTCCCAGGTTCCAGGCTCCCCTGCTCTGTCAGGGCTCTTACAGTCTGGAGAGTGAGGAGGTGTGGGAGAGAGGTTTGAAGTGTCAAGGAAACCGCGTCCTTATCTCACAGCCTCAGGCTTCTCACTCCCAGACTCTGCCCGTAAAACCCTGGCCCTCCAGTGAACTTTATGTTCCTTGTCCTTGGCTTGTAGGAAAATTGGAAAATATAAACTATAAAGCAAGTTAATATCACTTATTGTCAGTCAGGCCAACGGAAAGTCAAGAAATACTTGGCTTAAACAAATTGCTTGAGTAATTATCTTCACAGCTGACTTTGTTCAGATGTTGCTGTTGGCCTGGCTCACAGCAGGCCTTGCTTCCCCTGGTTTTGCTGCTGTTCCTAGCCCCAAGGTCAGGTTGCTTCTTCTCTTGCTTCATTCATGCTTGACAATTGGGGAGTGGTGAGGGGGACAGCCACACCCGACCATGCTGGGGCTACAGCTCTTTGACTCAGAAGAACTCAGCAGGCAGAGCTGTGCCAGGAGTCAAACCCAGGCCATCTGGATGCGATACTCCTCGTGTGACCAGCCCTTTAGCTTTGGCTCAGGGTCACACTTATGTGTCTCCTGGGGGACTCGAGATGGAAAAAACCTCAGGCTCGAGCAATCATATTCAAAATTGACTGTGCTCTGAGTTAGTATCTTGTACAACATTTTTATTTGGCAAATATTTCAGTTTTCTGAGTCATAAACCTGACAAGTAGTTACAGCCCATGAGGCAGCAATTGCTGAGTCAGTGTGTGTGGAAAGAAGTTATAACGTTTAACCATTGCAGTCTGGGAAATGCCACAGTTTTATTCTGGGATATAGATAGGGTATATATATATGTATATATATATGTAAATGTATATATAAATTTATATATTTATATATAAAATATAGATAGGGTATATATAGATTTTTATTGGCTATAAATAATTTATATATAGGCTATATGTATAAGATATATATGCATATATAACTTATGTGTGTATATATATAACCTATAAATATATAAAATATATAACATATAAATTTTTATGTATATATAACCTATAAATAAACAACCTATATATTAACATACATGTGTGTATATAACCTTTATATACAAATATGTTAATATATCATATATATAGCTAATTTATATATATTTATGGCCACTACATTTTCATTTTAAGGAGTAGATTTCATATCCTGCTATATATATTTCTATATAGGATATAGAACCCTCCACAGTTTTATTCCAGGATATTTATTTTCTCTACTTAATTCACTAACATTAGTTTCTATTAGTGTAAACTTCAGACCTTTGGGAGCATATCACAAGACTCATTATTAACAACACCTCTTAATCAGTTACTTTGCTCTTGTCCTAACTGTGGAAATCTCCCACAAAACTATCATCACTTCCCATTAGGAAACGAGGCTATAGTCGTCAGCATATTGATTCATAAGCAAGTTGATATCTTTCAAGAGCTGAAGTGTAAGTTGTGAAATGAATTTCCTGCTATTAAAGTTCCAACCCTTTAAAAACTCCAATGAACAAACAAAAGATTTTTCTTTGCATTAACAATGAAAAAGAAACATTTTTAAAACACAACTTGTCTTGACAAACGTCACTACATTGGATTCGATTTTCTATGCCATCAACAATCTATCTCATAACTCAGTTTTGAGGAATTAATAGAAACAGTATTGTTTCACTTTACCTAATCATGATTCTTGTTTTGTGTTTTTATAAAATTACTTTAACTAAAAATGGGTTTGTGGGGCTGAGAGATAATACAGCAGGCAGGCACGAGACTTGTACAGAGCCAACCTAGGTTCTAGCCCTGGCACTCCATAAGGTTCAGAAACATGTCTCTCAGCACCACCAGGTGTGGCTCCCCAAAAAAAGTCATTCCACCAATTTCCCCCTCAAAAAAACATACTTGAAAGAAATGTTTCCACTCCTCAGCACATATAAAATGGTCTCAGTTTTTTCCCCAAAGTGTTCTCCCTCTCCTAATTCTACCCTTGTTAAGTTCAAGTCACTAGCAAAACTGTCAAAGAAAAAAGAAATAATCAAATCACATTTTAATCATAACTGTTTTGAAATCTTTGTTCTTTAGTTATTTCTTTTAGAATTGTTTTCCAAAATCTTCCTAAAGTATGACACCCGCTATCCTATCCTCATGAAGAATTGTACATAATAGACGGTGTTAATTTCATATTGATTATGTATTTTCAGTTTGAAGTGCAATCTATAAGTACAGAAGTTGTGTTTTCTTCTGCATTTTTTTTCTGGTGCAGAACCTAAGTGAAATCTGATATTTGTCGTCTGCACCATCCTCTGTCTTTCTGGCTCTGGCTGCAGAGTGGGTGAGTTTCTTTAGAGAACAAAATACTTACCTGTGTCTCTTGGAGCTCTAGCCAGAAGAAAGATAAGTCCTGAGAAATGAGAAATCAATGCTTTCAGGGTGTAGATATTCACAGAACCATATTCTTGCTGAGAATATGTGGGAAGAGCGGTCTTTGTCCCATAAAGCCTAAGTGTAGTATAACAAAAAGCTGAAAAATTATATATGTATGTATATATATATATTTTTTTTCATTACTGTTGCCATGTCATTGTTGTAGACCTTCAGTTCACCTGGTTGACACTCCCTGTGAAGTTAGTTGAGAAATTCAAGTTCCTTTTTCTTTGCTTTTTTCTATCTCAGTACATCTTTGCATCTTTGGCTTCTACACTCATTTCTCAGGACTTGTAATGAGGCTCTTCGTTTTCTTTCTTTCTTTCTTTCTTTCTTTCTTTCTTTCTTTCTTTCTTTCTTTCTTTCTTTCTTTCTTTCTTTCTTTCTTTCTTTCTTTCTTTCTTTCTTTCTTTCTTTCTTTCTTTCTTTCTTTCTTTCTTTCTTTCGTTCTTTCTTTTCGTTCTTTCTTCCTTTCTTTCTTCCTTTCTTTCTTCCTTTCTTTCTTCCTTCCTTTCTTTCTTTCTTTCTTTCTTTCTTTCTTTCTTTCTTTCTTTCTTTCTTTCTTTCTTTCTTTCTTTCTTTCTTTCTTTCTTTCTTTCTTTCTTTCTTTCTTTCTTTCTTTCCTTCCTTCCTCCCTCCCTCCCTCCCTCCCTCCCTCCCTCCCTCCCTTCTTCCTTTCTTTCTTTCTTTCTTTCTTTCTTTCTTTCTTTCTTTCTTTCTTTCTTTCTTTCTTTCTTTCTTTCTTTCTTTCTTTCTTTCTTTCTTTCTTTCTTTCTTTCTTTCTTTCTTTCTTTCTTTCTTTCTTTCTTTCTTTCTATACCACCAATGTCCCCAATTCCCTCCAGCCACTCTCCCTCTACCTCTTCCCTGTCATACCACCACCAACCTGCCTCTATGGTAGCCATGTTTCCTCTCTCTCTCTCTCTCTCTCTCCTCTCCTATCCTATCCTCTCCTCACCTTCTTTTGGGCTGGACATTGTGGTTTTGCAATACATATACTGAGAGGTTTTTTTTTTAATGTTTGTTCCTTTACCTACATGCAGCATGCAGTTCTTATCCAGAGTTTTCAACTATCAACTATTTTCAACTATTTTTAACTATTTTCAACTATCATTGTCATAGTGGTCCTTTCCCTATCCCAACTGCCTTCTTCCCCAGCAATAGAACTCTTCATTTTAACTCATTATCATTCCTTCACCTCCAACTCTTCCTGTGATGAATGGAAGACAGCCCACTGGAGGGTGATTAGGACATGGACCTCATAGCTTCAAAGGGAGATGCTGTGTCTGTTGGTCCATGGATAATACAATAAAAAACACCAGGATTAGTACCTCTTTGTTGGTAACCCAGACAAGAATCCCAGAGGTCTTTGATCAATACCAGACAATAAGAGAATGCATCTGCCAAATGTCATGGTTAGTGACTAAAAGACACATTAACATATAGATGTAAAAATTCCCTACTACTGACCCTTGGCAGACACCAGATAGGACTCACTCCTGAGGTCTGTCACTTGCTCTTTCCAATAGTTTTCATTGCTAGCTATATTTTAAAGTATTTTGAGCAGGATTAGTCAAAAATAAGTGAAGAATACATATTTAAATCTTTTAAACCATTATTAATAAGTTAATGAACATAATATGCTCCTAGAGCCTCATTCCAAATTCCTTACTTTCCCTTACGGTACTTTCTAATTTTTTGGTAATAATTCCCTTGCCTTTCAGCATACCGTTACAATTTAGATCTTTATTCCTGAACAATATAGGCCTTTTTCCCTGGTTTTGTACTCCACACAGATTGCATTATAGCATTTGCACTGTTGGTAACTTGTCCCTCCTGCTCAGCATGTTTGTATGACTTATCTTTGACAGTTCACGCAGTGCAGGTTTTTTTTTTTTTTTTTTTTTTTGTCATTAGTGGCTAGTGTGAGGACTCCAGAGCCAGCCTGCAAACTGAAATGTCTTCTAATATTTTTCAGATAAGTAAGCTTATCTGCAAATTATCCCATGTCTCTGTGTCTTCATCTTACTTTATCTGGACTTGAGTTTGGTGACTAGTACAGGTCAGGAGTCTGCCATGGAGCTCCTAGAGATATTTTGAAATAGTGATGATCTACATGCATTGAGTTATCGGTGAATGTTCTCAGAAAAAAAATTCCCGGCAAGGTGTGGGGAGTTGGCAGGGGGAGAACTTAAATTTGAATGTGACTCAGCAGATCACAGAAGCTGTGGAGCTGAGGAATCTATTCCCACATGCTCCCTCATACTGATAGATTTCTATTCCTACAGGAACCAGTCTTTGAAAGTGGTACCCTTGGGAAAAGCACACAGTCATGTGCAAAAGCTTCCTTAGCCCAAGGGAAATTCCTGAGGATAAATTCCACAGTGACCTGTCAGCTAGCAATATCCCCGGGAACTGGGAAATGACTAGCAACATCCTGAAAGGGAGAGAAGGGCAGGCCGACCTACAACCAGTACAGGCCCAGGTGAATTTATTTCCCATGCAGATATTCTCTCACCCAGAGCCTGTCTCCACACATGTGCAATACAACCTTTTTCTTGTTGAATGCAGGATCTATTTTTGAGATTTCTGTTTCCTGGGACAATTACATAGTTATAAAAGGTTGATGCCTGCATATGTACTGGTAATTGACCACATGGAGCCAAAATCCGATGAGACAACTTATTAAATATGTTGTTATTGGCTCTCTGATATATTTTTTTTTAAGTTTGCTATGCAAGCTTTATTTTTCTTTATTTTTTGGGGGAATTCACATCTTGCAATGCTCAGGAGTTAATCCTGGCTCTGCACTCAGGGTTTGCTACAGGCAATGCTAGGGGGACTATGCAAGGCAAACACTCTACCCACTGTGCTATCACTCTAGCCCCAATCTCTCTTTTGTGTTACATGAAACAATCTCACCTTTCTTGCTGTTTTGAGGTTTTTCAATCACCAAATAACAGATTGGAATCTTGTAGATTCATCCCAGTAAGACAGACTCCTAAGAAACAGGATCTACATCACTCTGTACCCCCTGGTAGCTGTTGCACAGAGGGTGATAGTGTCACCTCCCTGGTGGCTGTTGCTCAGAAGGTGACAGTGTCACTTCCCTGGTGACTGTTGCTCAGAGGGGGGACAGTGTCACCTCCCTGGTGGCTGTTGCTCAGAGGGTGACAGTGTCACCTCCCTGGTAACTGTTGCTCAGAGGGGGACAGTGTCACCTCCCTGGTGGCTATTACTCAGAGGGTGACTGTCGGGAACATCACTGGGGTTCCCGACAGTGCCGGAAGCGAAGTTTCCTTCTACCTCCGAAGCCAGCGGGAATGGATGAAGACTCAGGAATCCGATGCAGTTTTAAAAGGGCTTTACTCTCACAGGATCCAATATACAATCCAAGAGCAGGGAAAACCTCCGGACTCTGGGTTCCCAGCTAGGCCCCAGCCAGGTATAGGCCAAGAAGGCTGCCACCACGTGTTATGGCCCAACAGAGAATGGAGAGGACGGAGAAGCAAAACACCAAGGGAAGCCGAAATGGCAAAAGGAGGAAAAAAAAGAGAGATTCTTCTTACAGCTTCTTTTATAGCTAGGACTCCCCCAAACTCCCCAGCCCATTCTGGGCTGGGCTATCTAGAGATGAAAACAGGAAAATAGCTTTATAGAAATGTAGCAACCCAGGAGACCATCTGGTTGTTTACAAGGACCCAGAGCTAATTAAAAGCCTCTTAGCAGAGCTGGGAGAAGCTATAAGCTAAATGTAACTTCCCCTAGCAGGAAGGATCAAATGCCCTCAGGTAATTTCTCCCAGCACCTCACCTAATATCTTGAGCCAAGATCTGCCTGGAAATGCCTTTATAGGGTAGAGAAGGGGGTTTCTGAGATGGCATGTCTCTGTACCAAAGGCTAATACTAATGCCAGTTAAATATTTCTCCAAGCCTTCACAAGAGTCTTGTCTACTTCACGGTAGTTTTGTATTTTAGTTGCCTTTGAGTTATCAGGGAGCCATGCTTCTTGCTTGGAGGCAAACAGCATTTCTCTCTGGTCTAATTACTTAGAGATCCAACGTGGCCAGGCAAATATGCTGGTAAGATCTAGCTAGTCCCACGATGATTGTGGTAGCATGAGAGAATATTTATACCAGCCAGTACAGAATACATGGTCAGATAAGACTGCCACATACAGACTACCCCCTATCTATGAAGTGACCTGAAGAAGGCAATCCAGGGCAGATGCAGAGGCCTAGGCTTTTAGGTATCCTGCAACAGGTGACTGTTCCATTGACTCTTTTTTTTTTTTTTTTTTGCTTTTTGGGTCACACCTGGCGACACTCAGGATTACTCCTGGCTCTGCACTCAGGAATTACTCCTGGTGGTGCTCGGGACCATATGGGATGCCGGGGATCTAACCCGGGCCTGCAAAGGCCGGCCGTGCAAGGCAAACGCCCTATCCCCTGGGCTATCACTCCAGCCCTCCATTGACTCTTCTGCTCTTTATATTTACTGAATAAGATACTGACAAAATTTGTTATCATGCTATCATATCAAATGATGATAACAAAATTGGGCTCAGTCAAAAAATAAATTTCCTTGAATAAAATTGGAATCAACTAAGTTCCTTCTTACTTCCAAATATTTTCTGGAGAAAGTAGATATGAAATCATGACAATAGAATTAGTCTTTTCCTAAGCTGTGAATAAAAAACAGAGGGAAAACTTATTGGTTCCTGGAATAGAAAATGTACATTCAAATAAACTCAAGAGTGGAGGAGATGGTAGTCTGTATTCATGAAGGTAGGGAAAATTCTTCCCACTGGTATAAGACTTATGTGTGAATGACATAATTCAGTAATTTTTCTTATCCAGAACTACCTTTGTCTTCACTTAAAATGCCAATATACTGAGATCACAGCATAGCTTACTGAAGTAGAGACATGTTTCCATCAGAGATTAATCTTGCTACAATTTCATTGAACATATGATGCAACTTAGAACCTTAGGAATGTCAATAGGTCAGTAGGGCAGCATCAAAAAGGCCGTATTGGTGCAGTCAAGTGAGAACATGCCTGGGAGTACACTGTGGCTTCCTCTAGGCTCAAGCGGGGTAGTGCATTAGTAGCTCACCACATGCAATTGTGAAATACTATGAACTTCAGTGGGAAAACTCTAATTACATAAGCTTTTGTGCAAATATGTCTAAGTTGATCTGAGGATTTTAGTATGCATAGTATTTATTGATATCTCTTAGCACAGGAGTAACTCAAAAGTATGTTGGTCAGGATCAAAGTTCCAATTAGCATGGTGAAGAGCAGAAAGCCTTGTCTTTCCAGCATGTGCTGACTAAACTGATCATTTACACACCATGTTTATGGAATCAAGCTAAGGAAATAGTTGGTATAGTGTTGAATGGAAACAAACTGGCAAATGTACTACTGACAGATTCATCGTGCCTGACTCAGAACCTCAAAGTCTCAGCTCTGATATGTCGGTTTATGTTACTTTTTTAAATTTTCTTCTTATAATTTCTAATTATAATATTTGATTAGGTTCTCAATGATTCTGTTTCTCTCAGAGACATTAAAAGAGACAAGGAATGTTCCAATTTTAGATCATTAACACTCTGTTTTGAATCCAGTGAAAATGTCTAACATCTAAGCCAAACTACACAGGAATCCTCTCACCTTTCACTTGAATTGGTTTAAAAAGAACTCAGCGGCTAGGAACACCCCCAAATCCCTCTCACCCTCACTCTGGGGTGCTTTGTGACTAAACATTCCTCCTCTGATATCTCCCTCCTTAACCTGTCTACAGAAGAAAAACCTGTGCCTAAGTTTTGATGACCTCTTTCCTCTAGTAAAGTTTCATTTGGGATCTTTGCTATCTGCTCTCCTCATTTCAAAACTTGCACTTGTTGTGGCCTATGAATATCTGTGTTGATTAAAAACAGTATGGTGGGTGTGTAGACAGACCTGCCACTTCCTTCTTTCCAAAGTCTGTTTGTGTACATTTGGCTCATGTGTACTTTGCCCTGCTGATGAAAAGAACATTCTTCCTTCACATCTATATTCAGTGCAGCACTATTTACCATATTCAACATAAGACATCAGCTCAAATGCACAGACAGTTCTCCAAAATGTAGTATATATAAATATATATGTATATGTATTTATATATGTATATACATATCTATCTATCTATCTATCTATCTATCTATCTATCTATCTATCTATCTATCTATCTATCTATCTATCTATCTATCTATCTATCTATCTATCTATCTATCTATCTATCTATCTATCTATCTATCTATCTATCTATCTATCTATCTATCTATCTATCTATCTATCTATCTATCTATCTATCTATCTATCTATCTATCTATCTATCTATCTATCTATCTATCTATCTATCTATCTATCTATCTATCTATCTATCTTTTTATCTGCCTGCCTGCCTGCCTGCCTGCTTGTCTGTCTGTCTGTCTGTCTATCTATCTATCTATCTATCTATCTATCTATCTATCTATCTATCTATCTATCTATCTATCTGTAAACCTACTACCAAGAGTATCCCACCCACACAGCAGAGTCTGGCAAGCCACCAGTGTTATATTTGATATGCCAAAACAGTAACAATTATAGACCTCATTCCTATAACCTGAATAAATTGTTTGAGTCTCTTTGTGTCCCTGGAGCAAGCAGATGCCCTTGGTCTACACTAGCTTGCAACAGGGATGTATGGAGATGTTACTGGTGTCCGCTCGGGCAAATCAATGAACACCGGGAAGAAAAGTGACAAGTGATACAAGTGATATACAATAGGTTACTATTCAGCCATCTATGACACTGAAAAATTGCCTTTTGCAAAGACATAGGTAGATTTGGGGAGAGACAAATAAGTCAGAAGAAGAAAAACAAATATCAGATGATATTTGCACTCCAGATGTAGGATACAGAAAGCAAAGTATCAGAAGGGACCAAACAAACTATTGGACCCAAATGTGTTGAATCAGGCTGCAGAACAGTGATCGGGAGAGGGAGAGAAGGAGGAAGGCAGGTGTTAAACCCAGCATCCTTTGGCAGAGTGTTATTGGCAGCATATTCTCATAGAGGAATGAAACCATACCACAACTGCTTATGCAGTTTGATATGGCATTTACTAAAACAACTGCTTATGCAAGATTCTTGTCCTCCCTAAAGTTACACAATTCTGGATCCGCTATTTTCTCTGTGGCATACCATATCAGATTGTTTTATCATCTCTTTTTTCTTCCATGTTTTATGTTGCTGTTTTCTTTTTTTTAAATTTTTTTTAAAATTTTTTTTTTTTTTGGGTCACACCCGCAATGCTCAGGGGTTTCTCCTGGCTCTGCACTCAGGAATCACTCCTGGTGGTGCTCAGGGGACCATAAGGGATGCCGGGGATCGAACCCAGGCCGGCATGGGCCGGCGCATGCAAGGCAAACGCCCTACCCGCTGGGCTATCACTCCGGCCCCATTGCTGTTTTCTTTTCTTCCCTTTTCTTTTGTTTTTCACTTTTTAAACTGATTGAGATTTTAAGACTTAATGATGAAACTTAATGATTATTTGATAATGATGATTGCTCATAAATTGAGTTCCAACACCACCCTGTTACCACTGTATCTCCTCCCTATCTCAGAGGCCAGTGCCCTTTGGTTACAAACCATGCCCCTGCTTAATTGTGTGGATCAGTTCTTTCCTTGTATTGCCTTTGACTACCCTATGTTACTATCTTGCTATGTATCTTGAAGTCCCACATCTGAGAGATGTTCTGTATCTGTCCCTTTCTCTCTGACTGATTTCATCTCATACTCAAGTAGCTATTGACTTGATAACAGTCAACCTTTGTTTTCAGCCCAGACATCTCTCTCTTCAATTAAAGAATTTGTTGTTTAATGTTTCTGGGGCACATCTATTTAGGTGAATATGGTTCACGCTATTGAAGTAAATCCAAAACTAATTGCTACCCCTTCTTAACTCAGGAGCTCTTCTTCTTTTGCTTGTGAATGGAGCTGCTAACTTTTTCTTTGTCCAAGTAACTGAAATTTCTTTAGTCCTGTTCCCTCTCTTAATCTTCCAACTCCTTTCTACTACTACAACTACTCATTATACTTTGCCTGGATTCCTAGAAAATTGCATGGACACACATGCTGCCTGAGCCCATGTGGCCAAGCACATGTGGTGCCTAAGCAAGTGTGTTGCCCGCATCTCCCCTCTTGAGACGTGTACTCTCTCTCTCTCTTTCTCTCCCTCCCCCTCTCCTAAAACCTCCTTAATAAAGTCTGTAAAACTTCACTGCTCGTCGACTCCTGAAAATTCTTTTTCTGTGAGGAAGACAAGAACCCTAAGGCAGCCCTGGGTAAGGCCTAGGACTGACTTTCCCTTCCTGCAAAGAGCAATTCCTCTCTCCAGCCTGAGTCCATGGCTCCCCTAAAAACCTCGGGTGGTAGGGATCAACTCCTGTGCCTAGAGATCAAGCGGACATCAGATGTGACTTGGCGGCCACCTCGTGGGGCTGGTGGGGGCTCAGGCCCATGCCGTGCAGGGGCTCATCGCAGACTTTATCAGTCCTTAGCCTGCCCAGTGGGTTCCGGATGGCAGAGGCGGCTGGGGAGAAAGCGACCATCTCTCTCCCCCTTCCGGCCTCACATAAGTCACCCATGGGGTCCACCTGCATCATTTTGGCGACCGCGGCAGGACGTTGCAGTGAAGTTTCTCCCAGAAGGAGGTAATCTGTAAAAATCTGTGGAGAAGGTATGCTCCCTCGGGAATCTCTAGGTAGGATGGGGAGGAATGTTATAACCTCTGTGTGTGAGTGAGTGTGTATGAGCACCCTGATAGGTCCTCCTATCAGGCGTGAGTCTGTGGCTCCATGACCAGCACCCTTAAGGTCCCACAAAGGTTACGGAGCCTGAGTGGGCTGTCTGCTACGAAGAACATATGGGCTATGGTGGCGCTGACCTAGAGGTCAGCCGCAAGTCACAACTGCTGAGTCCACTCAGCTAAGTTCTTCACTGGTAGACAAGCAACTGAATGGTCTCTGTAAAGAAGCACGGCCAACCTAGGCTGCCAAAACGAAGAAGGACTAAAATGACTGTCTGTAATTTCAATGCATGCACACTGGCATCTGAAGCATATATGGAGGACCTGATGGTGCAAGCGCAAAAGATAAAGTAGGACATCATTGGTCTGACTGAGATGAAGAGGCATCGGTAGAATCACAATGTATTTGACACTGGAGAAGAGTTGTTCCTCTGAACATGCGATGAAAGAGGCATTGGTGGCGTTGGTGTCCTTGTCAACAAGAACATGGCCATCAACATTGATTCATTTGAATGCCTAACAAACCAGATAGGATGATTACACTTGAAGAGATGTGGCTCACTGCCAGCAATTTCTATCATTGTTGTCTATGCATCAACATCAATAAACAAGGAGATGAAATTGAGAAATTCTACATGGAACTGGAGGAGTTCTATAACAAAGATCACACCTTCTACAAGATCATAGCCAAGATAGAACCGGGAAGATCGGCTGAAGAACTCCACATCGGGACCCATGACCTAGAATGGAATGAACAGGGTGAGAGACTATCTGAGTTCAACATTTCCACCAAGACCATTCATGGGAACTCAGAGTTCCAGAAAGCTGAAGCAAAACGTTGGACATGGGAATCTCCTGGTGGACAGTTCCACAATGAAATTGACCACATCATCTTCAATCGACGGTTTTGCCTGATCAATGTTGCTGTTGTCCCAAAATTTCAAACAGGATTGGACCGCTGTCTCCTTTGTGCAAAATTCTACTTCACGCAACAGGGAGAAAAGGCTACAAAGTTTAAGAGGAGAACTCCCAGAACGACCACCAACTTGAAACTCTTTGGCACCACTGTGGCAACATGGGAAGATAACATCATTGACGACATCGATGAAGTATACAAACGACTGGTTCAGCACCTCCATGATTGTGCAAAGAATGCCAAGAGAGAGAAAGACACAAAAGGACGCCTGTCTTCAGAAACTCTTGAGCTCATTCGCCAACTTGGCAAGGTGCGAGCTTCAGGCGACCAAATGCTAACGTCCAAGCTTGCAAAGCGGTGCAGAGAAGCGATAAAGGAAACCTGAAAGAGAGTAGAGCAGAAATACTGGAAGATGCAGCAGAACCCGGGAAAAGCATTCTCACCACCCGCCTGTCCTTCCCAACTATAAGACCAAGATGACTGCCCTCCGACGCCCTGATGGATCTATCACATCTTCAAGAAAGGCAATGGAGAAGATTATCCATGACTTCTACTCAGATCACTTTGATAGCCACGTCCACCTGCCCACATACCAAATTACACAGAATGGATATGTAATTCCCAACATTCTCCCTTCTGAAATCTGACATGAAATGTTGTCGGTAAAGAAGAGAACAGCACCCGGCCAAGACAAAGTCAGACCCGAACCCCTGAAGAATCTGCCATCAGTACTCATCAATACACTAGCTTGGCTCTTCACACGTTACCTGTCTGAATGCAAGGTGCCCTCCCAATGGAAAACCAGCAGGACAGTTCTACTGTTCAAGAAGGGAGACAGTCCCGACATTGGCAACTATCACCCCATCTGCCTGTTGTTTGTCATCTACAAGTTGTTCACTCGAGTCATCCTGAACAGAATTGGAAAAACACTAGATGAAGGACAACCGTGAAAGCAAGCTGGCTTCTGGAAAGGATTCAGCACAATCAACCATATTCACACCGTAACCAAGCTCATTGAGGTTTGTTAGGGAGTTCAAGATGTCCCTGTACCTCACGTTCATTGATTTAAAGAAAGCCTTTGATTCTGTGGAGACTGAAGCGGTTATCAAAGCCCTAGCCAAACAGCGTGTTCAAACCCAATACATCAAGATCCTTCTTGAGCTGTATTATGGATTCACCACCAGGATCTCACCATTCTACAAGGGAGTGTTTATTGATGTCAAAAGAGGGGTTCGACAGGGTGATACCATTTCACCAAAACTCTTCAGTGCCACCCTCGAGAACATCATGCAACAATTAGAATGGGAAGGAATGGGAGTAAAGATAGATGGTCTGCAACTACACCACCTCCGCTTCTCTGATGACATTGTTCTAATAACACCAAACATTAGCCAAACGGCACAAATGCTGGATGACTTTGACTGAGAATGTGGAAAGATAGATCTACAGCTGAATCTGAACAAAACTATGTTCATGAAAAATGAACTAGTTCCAGAGGCTCCATTCACTCTCAATGGAACAGACATCTTTGAATGCAGCAGTAATGTGTACCTAGGTCGAGAAGTCAACATGATGATTCACCTTAAACCTGAGCTGCGCAGGAAGAAGAGAGAGACTGCCTTCAAAAAGCATTGAAGAAATAGCTAAAAGGACAAAGAACCTCCGGCTCCGGGCACATCTCTTTGACTCCACCGTTCTTCCTGCATTAACATACACCTCAGAGACCTGGGCCCTACGAAAGCAGGATGAAAATGCTATTTGTGTCTCCCAGAGAGGAAATGAAAGAGCTATGCTTGGAATATCACGCTTCACTCAAGTGAGAGAAGGAATCCACAGTTCAGACCTCTGTCACTATTCCAGAAACTCACCATTTAATATACACAAAGAGACTTAAGTGATAAACTTTAAATATCTGCAGGGCTAGCCACAATTTGTAAAAGAAGAGGGAGAGAGATGCAGAGACAGGGAGAGAGAGAGAGAGAGAAAGAAAGAGGAAAATGGGGGGGCACCTCTACTGAAGCAGCCTGGGGGTGGGCAGGAGGGGGTGGGGTACATTGGTGGTGGAAATGGGGCACTGGTGGAGGGATGGGTGCTGGAATACTGTATTACCAAGAACCAATTATGAACACCTTTGTAATTGTATGTCTCATGGTGTTATAATAAAAAATTAAAGAACACAATAATGACTTTTTTTTTTTCACCAAAAAAGAAAATCAGATGGGCTGGACATGTAATGTGATTTGGAGATGACCGTGGACTAGGAGCCGTTACTAACTGGATACCACAGGATGTCAAAAGATCACGTGGCCGCTCACCTACAAGATGGTCAGACTTCTTTGTCAAGACCCTGAAGGAACAGTTTGAGGCTCTTCATATTCCTGAAGCAACCAGATGCCATTGGGCTACATTGGCACATGATAGGGTCAAATGGAAATGTTAGTGGTGCCCGCTCGAGCAAATCCATGAATAACGGTTTTCAAGTTATCAAGTTATCAAGTGATGCAAAATATGTAAATATATACATTTAATTTATATTTATAACTATCCATACTTTTTATGATTATAAAATATTTAGTCATTTGTAAAAGAATCTGCTCATTCTTATTAATTAAAGGCATCCATATATTATAATTAATCAAATAATAGTTGCTACTAAGGATACAGTGAACTTCCTTATAATGCTTGTGTAATTTATTATTAATCTATTTTAAAATATAAAATTAAAATATAAGATTAATCATTATTTAAATATTATCTAGTATCTTTAAATAACTTATAACACTCGATTCACTTGTCTTCCCATTGCTCGAGCGGGCACCAGTAGAATCTCCATAGGTCCTGTCGAGTGCTAGTGTAGACCAAGCCCCTTTAAATAACATTCCTCTGAAATAGTGATCATAGAAAAAAATCTTTATTGGTTCAAATTTACATTAAAATAGTCTTTTAATGAATCATTTGAGTTATTTATAACTAGTTAAATATAAAAGAGCATAAGTCATGAACCATTTCTCAATATGAATAATCATTTTCTTTTCCTGATTCCTAGAGTTAAGTGAACCCAGAAGTTCATAGGTTAGAAAGTCTTGACATGACAAGCAGACAACTGCAAATAAATCAAGGAAATAAGAATAAAGTTTCAAAGACAATTGAGAATTATAAAACACAGTATAATGAAGTCAGTTACTATTTTGTTTTTCTAGAAAGTGCCTCATCTCAGCACCCAGAAGGCAGGGCAGAGGGAGAAATAACTGAACTTCTCTGAGGCACAGTGGCTTGGACAATTCTGGCTCAGGTGTCATGGCAAAATAGGAGCTACAGGCTAGAGATGTTCAATGTGTCTAGCAATACTCTGCATGCAGGAAACCTGGGCTCAAACCTGAGCCCCTTCTGGGCCTAGAGTACCATGGCTCTGTCCCCCAAACCAACCAAATAGCCACAAAAAGCAGCAGCCACGCCAAAGACCAGGCTCTCTCTCACTCTGTACATCTCCTCTTTGCGTTCATTTTTTTGTTGTTGTTCAGCTCCTGTGATCAATTCATTGATCATTCAAATAAAACATAGACTTTATCAATTGAAAGTATCACTAGTAATTATGCACCATTTGAAAGATTCCCAAAGAGGAATCGAAAGATCCATGCTTGGAATATTACGCCTCACTCAAGTGAGAGAAAGAATCTGGACATCCGACCTCCGTCGCTATTCTAAAATCAAGGATGCCATCTCATCTGCCAGGACATCAAAATCAGATGGGTTGGTCATATAAAGTGATCTGGAGATGAACATTGGACTATAGACATTACCAAATGGATCCCACGGGATGTCAAAAGATCGCGTGGCCGCCCACCTGCAAGGTGGTCAGACTTCCTTATCAAAACTCTAAACAAACAATTCGAGGCTCTTAATATCCCCAAAACAAACAGATGTCATTGGGCTACACTGGCATGTTGTAGGGTCAAATGGAAACATTACTTGTGCCCGCTTGAGCAAATCGATAAATAACGGGATATCAAGTGATCTGTACTTGGCAAACACATCTCACATCAGTCAACTTTTAACTGCTCTGCTGCTGCCTTGGTCCCAATGCCATCATCCTTTACCTAGATACAACACTCACGGTGATCATTTAAAAACATGAACCACATCAATTCTTTGCTTGAAAGCTCCCAATTGTGTCATACTCTTATGAGAATAAAATGCTGACCACTCACTCATCCTAGCCCATCAGAGTGCTGGATGTTGGCCCTTCCTCATTCTAATTAAATTGCCTGTATCTTTTTCTGCAACCAGATGCCATTGGGCTACACTGGCACGTGATAGGCTCAAATGGAAATGTTACTGGTGCCTGCTCAAGCAAATCGATAAATAACAGGATGCCAAGTTCAAGTGAACAAATGTATCTTTTCTGATTCTTAAATGTGTTCTAGGGTTCTAAAGTCCAGTGCTAGCTTAGGATTTTTCTGCTATGCCTCTGTTCAGCTTTCCTCAAAATAGTACAAAGTTACAGATCACTGCTCAAACCTCCTTGCTATCTCACTAAGACCTTTTCCAAACATTGAGCAAAAATGACACTTTCAATGAACTAATTATCCTCTTCACTCAATCACTTGATCACTCGACATCCTGTTATTCGTCAATTTGCTCGAGTGGGAACCAGTAACATTTCCATTTGACCCTATCATGTGTCAGTGTAGCCCAATGGCATCTGCTTGCTTCAGGAATATGAAGAGCTACAAACCATTGGTTCAGGATTTTGACAAAGAAGTCTGACCATCTTGTAGGTGGGCAGCCACGTGATCTTTTGACATCCTGTGGGATCCAGTCAGTAACGGCTCTAGTCCACCAGTCATCTCCAAATAACATTACATGTCCAGCCTATCTGATTTTCGATGCCTTGGCAAATGAGACAGCATCCCTGACTCTGGAATAGCAACAGAGGTCGGAACTCCAGATTCCTTCTCTCACTTGAGTGAGGCGTGATATTCCAAGCATAGCTCTTTCGATTCCTCTTTGGGAGACCTGAATTGCGTTCTCATTCTGCTTTCGTAGTGCCCAGATCTCTGAGGCATATGTTAATGCAGGGAGAACGGTGGAGTTGAAGAGATGTGCCCAGAGCCAGAGGTTCTTTGTCCTTTTAGCTATTTCTTCCATGCTCTTGAAGGCATTCTATGCCTCTCTCTTCCTCCTGCACAGCTCACATTTTAGGTTGTTCATCATGTTGACTTCTCGACCTAGATACCCATAACTGCTGCATTCAGCAATGTTTGTTCCATTGAGAGTGAATGGGGCCTCTGGAACTAGTTCATTTTTCATGAACATTGTTTTCTTGAGATTCAGCTGTAGACCTATCTTTCCACATTCTTTGTCGAAGTCATCCAGCATTTGTGCCGCTTGGCTAATGTTTGGTGTTATTAGAATGATGTCATCAGTGAAGCGGAGGTGGTGTAGTTGCCAACCACCTATCTTCACTCCCATTCCTTCCCATTAATTAATTCCTAAGGAAATGAATTATCCTGTAATGGTTTTAATTGTATTGTGCCTTTCCCATGCCAATTTTCCAGGTGAGCAGAGAGCACTGGAATACGGAACTCTTAAAAAGTTGAATAGAAGTCCACTTAAAAACTGGAATAGAAATGTCTTTAAAAGAATGTGTCAGTGATTTTGGGCATGTTTTCCCTCTAGTCTTTCATCAGGGTAGCAAAAATTATGAAAAAATCCAGAAAAAGAGGAGGGACAGTATAGGTAAGGCTTGATCAAGACATAACAACCTCAAGAGAAAATTTCCCTCAGATTCAAATGTTCCTGAAATGAAGTGACAGTATCTGTATAGCACAGAATTTGATTTACACAGATTCTGTCCAGACAAGGTTCAATGAAGTTGCCTGTTTATTCTGGCTAACATAAATTAGGAAAATAATTTTTTTTGCTTTGAGTATAGGATTACTTTCCACCACCTGCAAAATAGTCATATCTTGAAGGAAAAATTAATCAAAGTATTATATACTCTGTATTTTCTTAGAGAACATCCTTAGATGCTGTAAGTGTCAAAGCTTCTTTTAATTTACTTTAATTCATTAATTTTTATTTGTTTTGGGGCCACATCCTGCAATGCTTAGGGTTTACTTCACTCAGGGGTCATGCCTCGTGGTTTGGAAGACCTTATGGGATATCAGGGATCAAACTTGGGTTAGCTGAGTGCAAGGCATATGCCTGCAGCTGGACTTTCTCTCCAGTTCCCAAACTTTTTATTTTAAAAAAGTATAAGAGAAGTAAATGTGGCAATTTGGGTAATAATTCATTGCCTATAAAATAGCGTATGTATATTTTATGTATTTTTGATCAAGAACCACTAAGTATGGTGGTTACTCACTCTTGTTCTTGATGAATATTTATTTTTTGAGTCATATAGATTAAAAGGCATCCATGATAAGATTCCATTCAAAGTGACCTCAAACATTTTCATTTCTTCCTTCCTCTCTCTATTTTTTGAGCAGAGAGGTTTCTGTTTACAAAAGATGTGTCCTTTTGTCTGTAGATAAGCAAGTAACTGACAGGAATAGCAGCTTATTGGCTCATGCCACAGCAAGAAGTAGAATAAGGAACTCTGCCTGCAATCACTTTTTGACTAGAAGGAAATAAGTGAGCTGCTGTGCTTAAATACTAGTTGATGTTATTCATTCTCTGTACCATAGTATTATGAACCAAGTGTTGAAAAGCTCCAGCTAGATTTTTCTCAAGCGAAAAACTGATAGAATTTTACTGATGGAACAAGTTCAATGAAAAAAATGCAATTATTATCACTTGGTTTGAATTGACTGAAACTCCACTAGACATTTTCATATCTGGCCCCATTCTGGGGCTGAACTATGAACTACGATCAAATAGAAAACTATGCATTGCCTCCAGAATTCCCAATTTCCTAGCAGTGCCATTCATCCTATATTTGCTGTCTGAAAAAAGCAAAGATGCTTTTAGAATATGAAAGAATAATGGTAAACCATGAAGAGCACAACATAATAGAAAAGAATACCCAACGGAAAATCAGAAACCATATCCTAACACTGTATAATTTTTTCTGGGTCTCATATTCCAGAATATAATATAAATATTTTGGTTCTATTAAACCCTAAAACAGTAATTCACTGGTGTGGAGCTCTTCTTGGGCCGTGAGATACTAAGATTTTTAATTGCACTGAGCTATCAGATAAACTAATATTATTAAAGCTAATCACCTGAGAAAAGTATATCCTAAGAAACATTTACTGGGAGACATTTTTTTGTTGTTGTTTTTTGGGTCACACCCGGCGACTCTCAGGGGTGACTCCTGGCTCTGCACTCAGGAATTACTCCTGGTGGTGCTCGGGGACCATATGGGATGCTGGGGATCGAACCCGGGCGGCCCTGGGCTGGGCCACGTGTGGCAAACGCCCTACCTCTGGGCTATCACTCCAACCCCGCTACTGGGAGACTTATTAGTAATGCTTTTTACCAAAGATGATTTCAATGTAATTAGAAGTGCATTGCTCATAAGTTTTCTTAATTAATTTTTCCTAGTTAGTCTCAACCAATATCATCGAGACTCTAATCTTTTGAAAGTATTAGCTTGGTCTTAGACTACATCATAGAGATTTGTATTTTCAGTATTTCTGTTTACAAAAGATGTGTCCTTTTGTCTGTAGATAAGCAAGTAACTGACAGGAATAGCAGCTTGCTAGCTCACGCCACAGCAAGAAGTAGAATAACTAGAGTGAAACATGTATTGCACTCTACATGTTGCTTAATTGTTAGGTGGTTCTATTTCTGAGTTTCCATTTCTACTTCATTGATCTATGTACCTATTTCCATTTCACCATCAGTTTCAATTATTGTTGTTTTGAAGTATTTGCATTTTTCTTGTTTTCCTCAGGTTTGCCATAGCTATACCATGTCTTTTATGATTCCAATAAGGCTTAGTGGAGTTTTGGTTCTATTTCCTTTTAAAGAGTCATCAGAATTGTATAGACATTTCATTAAATGTACATGTTGTTTTGAGAGAATAGACATTTTGGCTATACCAGTTCTCCTCATCCATGTACATGAAATGTCTTTCCATCTTTATGTTTATCTTTGTTAAAAGAGTAACATAGTTGTTTTTTGATTATTTATCACCATGAGATAAACCATTACAAAGCTGTTCATTATTGGTTTTCAGTCATACAATGTTCCAACACCCATCCCTGCACCAATGCACATTTCCCAGCACCAATGTGCCCAGTTTCCCTCCACAACAATCTGCCTCTATGGCAGGCATCTCTCTCTCTCTTTCTCTCTCTTTCTCTCTCCTTTTGTGCATTGTAGTTTTCAATGCAACACTGAAGGGTTATCATGTATATCCCTTTACCTACTTTCAACATTTAGTTCTAGTCTAGTGGAGCAATGCACCAGCAGTACAATCCCAGCAAAAAAATATAGTTCTGATATAGTCTTTCACCTTCTTTGTTCAATTTGTTTCTAGATATTTGGTTTGCTTTTGGATGCACTTGAACATGGACTTACTGTTCTAATCTCTTCTCATTATTTGTATGTGAAAATATGACATAGTTTTATATATTTTGGAAGCAATAGCTTTTGTTATTATCTCAATAGCTTATTAATGGGGACTAAAGTTTTCTATACATTTGACTGTAAAACCTTTTAAGCCCATAATCATTATCTCTTGTTACTGTTTTTCACTAGAAAATATGTTATATGATGAAATTGTAGTTTTTTCTGCCTTTAAAATTTGCCATTATTGCACTCATTTGCAGGATCTAAAATATAATAGTATGTGAATTATACTCCAAGACAGTAGAGTCAAGGGCCAGGAGGACTGGTCCATTATAGGAAGCTTGACACAAAAGGGAAGGGAAAGCAGTTAGCTTAGAGCAGAGACACTATGACAGTGATGGTTGAAGTGATCACTCTGGACAAAAACTGGAGGTAAAGGATATGCAGGATACCCTTCCAGGAACAGTAATGCAAATTACAGCACTTTAGAAGAAAATAAGAGAGGGAGGGAGAGGGAGACAGAGAGGGGAGAGAAAGAGAGGGGGAGGAGGGAGGGAGAGAGGGGAAAACATGCCAAAGAGGCAGGCTGTGCTGGAGGGGGAGGAGCAGGAGCGAAACTGGGGACATGGGAAGTGCACACATGTGAAGCAATGAGTGTTAGAACATTATATGACTGAAACTCAACCATGAAAACTTTTTTTTAAAAAGTTGCAATTTGCTGAGAGGGCTTATTTTTACCTTTAGTTTTTAAGTCTATATTTATAAAATGTGTTTCATACAGACAGAAAGAAGTTGGATCTGTGGCCGGGAGAGATAGTACTGCAGGTAGAGAACTTGTGTTGTATGCTGTTCCCTGAACACTGCTAAGAACCCATCTCTGAGCACAGAACCAGGAATAAGCCCGGAGCACCATCAATATCCCCCCAAACAAAAGATCAGAAAAGCAACCTTAGTTTTTTTAAAAACGTTTATTTTATTTTCCCATTACACCTTTTATAAACACTATGGTTACAGGTTTGTACATGGTGATTTGTGACAGACTTTCATTACACCATCACCAATCCCATCACCACTGCAAGTTTTCTCTCAGAAAATAGAGCAGATGCGCCATGTGGAAAATCATTAGCTTTTATTTTCTAGATATGACTATAAAGCTGCTGAAAGGAATTTCCCTAAAAGGAATATTTGTGAAGCATTTTTACACATTTAATTTTCTAATAGCGAAGTAGTAGATTAATAGTAAATGGACCTTGTTGAGGTTATACCTGATAATAAAAGGAAACTATGTCTCACACAAGTATTCTCACTAAAAATACATATTTCCAATCATAGGTTAGAGACTAACTGGCCAGGCTTAGGAAACTATTTTAAATTTAAAACTTCCTTAAATTAAATATTATTAGTATTTAAAGACAATAATAGCCTCTAGAAGTTATTTATAGTATTAATGCCTAAAGTTTTGCTGTATGTTTCTGTTACCTTTTTCTGGAGGCCACATACACACACACTAATATATATATATATATATATATTGATATATATTGATATATATTTTATGTAATCTCCTATTCTGCCAGATTCTAGAGAGAACAAAGACAGGAAAGAGAAGAAATGTTCACTTTCTTCTTTCCTCTTGCATCCAGATGACCAGACATTCATGTGTTAGAAGTATTTATGAGTTTTACTTTGCTGAGTGATCCTGGGTAGAAGACATCCTTGAAGGAAGTTTGTCTGATATTTTATTGAATATCAGAATCTGGAGTAAGAACATTGCTGTTTGGATGACTCCTCTATTTCCAATACAACTGCAACCTTAGACAGCCTGTTGGACTTGTACTTGAATTTCCCGCTCTGAGAACTCACTGTCCCTGCAGTAAGCAATGATGGGACTGCACAGGTTCACTGTGTCTCTAGGTTAAATACTGCTGGTGCCAAGGAAAGCAACACAGCTTCTTGACCCAAGCAACACTATTTTTTTCTGGAAATTGAGACCATGAAGTGATTAGAATTTATTTATCAAGGCTTAACAACTTCTCATCATTGCCTTGAAGCCAGAGTTGTAACACAGAGGTTAAGGGTTTGCCTTGATCCGGAGAAGCCCTAACAACTCAGACCCTGACTGAGCATCCTTGGGATGGATGCCTCCCTTAAAACAAAGAGCAGAAGGATTTCCTCAAAACTCATGCCTCAGTGCATTCACTAATTCTTGTCGCTTCTCTTTCCCTAATAGGTCAATGTTCTTACTCCAGATTCTGAAATGCTATCACTCCTCTGCCTTAACTTAGCATTTTGAGATAGTATGAAAACTGGATAATCTAGTAAAGGTAGTATCACTTGATCAATAGGTTTCCCTGGAAACATTTTGGTGAATTGACAGTCAACAACTAAGAGCACTTTTTCTTAATCTGATCTTGGTATTTTCTCTCCTGATACAACACTACATCTCTCTTAGCATCCTCAGATAGAAACAGAGGATGTACTCACTTTCATTCCCAGTGCCAAATTCATTCTCCAGTCCTAACAATAGTCCCTTAAATATTTTTCCTCCCCCTTCTAATTCACAACCTACTGTCTTTCCAAGTCCTCTCTTAGTATTAAAGAAGTCAAGCTTACCTCCTGGCCAGAATGACTGCATTCTGGCATAAAGTACTGATGCACCTTAAATCCCACAACTGCTGTCTAAATCTACTTCTTTCAGGTTGAATGTTTGGGGGCTTCCACTCAGTTTATCTTCCTCTTCAAATCAGAAAATCCAGATCAGGAAGCAAGACATTCTGTAATCTCTTTCTAGCCTAAAAATAGATATTTCTTGTACAAAAACAACCACCTTGCCCCAACCCCACATTATTATTACTACTGGTTGTTAAATTACTTATAATACAAGGAATTTTGCTTAAACCATCTAAAAAGAAATTTGTTTGAATCTATGAATATGATATTGAAGGAAGATGATATTAATGGAGAATAATTTTGTCTTTCTGAATTCCAATATTCCTTGTAAAAAGCAGATTTTCATGCTACCAACCCCATAGTGATATTCAAAGGAGGTAAACAAAAAAGGGAGTTTAGTCTATTTACCATTTCCATGTCTCTCCCATTATTTCCTTGACGTCCTTCCTTCCTTCCTTCCTTCCTTCCTTCCTTCCTTCCTTCCTTCCTTCCTTCCTTCCTTCCTTCCTTCTTCCTTCCTTCCTTCCTTCCTTCCTTCCTTCCTTCCTTCCTTCCTTCCTTCCTTCCTTCCTTTCTTTCTTTCTTTCTTTCTTTCTTTCTTTCTTTCTTTCTTTCTTTCTTTCTTTCTTTCTTTTCTTTCTTTCTTTCTTTTCTTTCTTTTCTTTCTTTCTTTCTTTCTTTCTTTCTTTCTCTCTCTCTCTTTCTTTCTTTCTTTCTTTCTGTCAGTCTGTCTGTCTTCCTTCCTTCCTTTTCTTCCTTTCTTTCTTCCTTTCTTCCTTTCTTCCTTTTTTTCTTCCTTCCTTCCTTCCTTCCTTCCTTCCTTCCTTCCTTCCTTCCTTCCTTCCTTCCTTCCTTCCTTCCTTCCTTCCTTCCTTCCTTCCTTCCTTCCTTCCTTCCTTCCTTCCTTCCTTCCTTCCTTCCTTCCTTCCTTCCTTCCTTCCTTCCTTCCTTCCTTCCTTCCTTTCTTTCTTTCTTTCTTTCTTTCTTTCTTTCTTTCTTTCTTTCTTTCTTTCTTTCTTTCTTTCTTTCTTTCTTTCTTCCTTTCTTTCTTCTTTCTTTAATATATCATTTATTTTAAATAATTTATAATGCTGTAAATAATAAAATTTTATGCACACAATGTTCCAACTTCAAATCCATTAACCAGTACCAGTGCCCTTCCACCAAAGTTCAAAGTTTCCCACCCACCACTCATCAGATGTTTAGACAACTCACTTTTTTGAATTAATTTTGTTTAAATCAAATTTTGGTTACACATGTTTGCAACAGTAGTGGCTCTTATGGTTATGATGTATGCAGTTACGTCGCCTCTACTGTCTCCAGAATCCAAGTCCTGTGTCAAATTCCCTCTGCTACCACCAGCCCACCTTCTTTTACTCCCTCCCTTCTTTGGCATTCTGATTTCTGTAATCTAGACCAAACGTTTTTCCACATTTCAATACCTTCCATTCATGGCTTTTAATCCACTACAGATGTAAGAATACTGAATATTTATTTGTCCTTCCCCTGATGTATTTTACTAACCATGACAACCTTTTGCAGCTCCATCCAAGTTGCAAAAGTTGCAGTTAATTGCAGGGTTTTTTTTTCTATTTTGTTCACACCAAGTGATACCTGGGTTACTACCGGCTCTTCACACTGAAATTTTACACCCAGAAATTTTCAGGAGTTATTCCTGCCTCTTCACTCAGAAATTACTACTGACAGTGCTCATGGGACCCTATTGGATGCCGAGGATCGAACCCAGGCTGGCGAGTCCACGGCAAATGCCCTATCCACTACACAATCTCTCTTGCCCTTAATTGCATAAGTTTATCTTTCCTTCTTGTGGTTAAATAATATTCCTGTATATATATACTATATATATGTATATATATGTATATATATGTATACATATATATGTATATAACAACTTATTTATCCACTCCAGTTCCAGTGTCAACATGTATTCTGAATAATAGAATGGGGGACTTGGAAATTTAGGTCTCATATTTATCATCCTTATGAAACATAATTAATTAAAGTGCTTAAGTAAATGATAAGTGCTTACTCATAAAGTTCATTATTATTTACACAGTCCCAGTCAGTTCTGCAGAAATTTGACCTCAGGCAAGTTAATTCTTCCTTCTAAGAAACTAGTCTCTGTGTTGACAGTTTTCCAGTAGTTCCTGGGCCCATCTAAAGAGGCACTGGGAAAGTCTGTTACCTGGCAAAGGTGAAGGATGTGGGAACTAGTTTCACCCTGACTCACAGGTTCTGACAGAAACAGGGTGGATAGCCAGTTCCAGAACCTGATCTCACCAGTATTAAAATAATGTAACTATGAACATATTAGAGTTAACTGAGCAAGGGCCATGGCACAAATAAGCAAGAGCCTTCTTTTACCATTAAGTACTTAATGCAGAGACAGAAAATTTTATTAAAGAGCTATGATTTATATGCTAATATAAAGTAAATAAAATACTGCAAGCTCTTATGACACATTATCAAATGTAATACAAATTACAGTAATCAAATGATATAGACACTATTTTAAAATTAATTATTTCGGTTCGGGGCCACATCTGATTCTGTGTTCAGGGGTTACTCCTGACGGTGTTTGGGACAATATGCAGTGCCAGGGATTGAACCCAGGTAAGTCTCATGCAAGGCAAGTACCTTACCTTCAGGACTATTTCTCTAAAAGCTATACTTATTGTTTCATGCCAATTTATCTGCTAGGAACATAGATCCTTAGAAAAATCAAGGAACCAATGTGAGATTACACATCAGGTAAGTTTGAGGTGCTTTGGTCTGCTCTTGGGGTGTTCATTTCTTCTTTTATTAATTAAAAATTATTGAGAGCTATGATTTACTAGTTCCTTGAGTTGAGTTTTAAGCATACAATAATTCAACATCAATCCCTTCACTGATGTCAACTTCCCTCCACCAGTAACTGAACGTTCAATTTTTAAATCAACTTCCAACCCTAGTGACCTGGGTTGAACCTAGAACCTTGCTTAAATGATATGCATTGCTTGCAGGATGCTTGTACACATAAGGTCAATGAGGATTTTTCCGTGAACATAGGAACAGCCAAACTGTCATGCTTTAGACCAGGACACACTATCTTTGCCCACAGCTCATGGTTTCTAACCATTGGACAAACACTTGTTACTTGAGTAAATCCAACTGGATGTTTGTTTGTCTAAACCTCATCCTTAAGGGCATATGACTTGTTGGTGAGTCTTCCTGCTCTCCAAATAAGGATTATTCCTCAGTACCACAACCTCTGTCTGTAGTTAGGCTGTTAATGCTGGTGTGCAATAATGAAGAGGAAAGGTGTGATGAAATCCAAGTGTCTGAAAGTCATGTGGATAGGTGAAACAGAGCCTCATATTAAAAAACCAAGATATCACACATGATGACCTCTAATAATCCACAATGTGTACGAGAAGGAAGAGAGAAAGAGAGAGAAAGAGAAAGAAAGGAGATAAAGAACTTTCCATAGAGGCAGGCTAGGGGAGGCGGGGGGGGAATCAGGGACATTGGTGGAGGGAAATGGGCACTGATGGAAGAATGTGTGCTGGAACACTGTATGACCAAAACCCAAACATGAACATCTTTGTAATTGTATACCTCGCAGTGGTATAATAGAATATTAAAACAAAAATCATCAAAGTAGCTACAGAAGCAGTTCATTCAGATCAATTTAGGTCCTTGCAAATCCAAGGGCAGTTTGAGTTCATTTTTTTCTATTATATCAAGCTGCTTTGGGGAGAGTAATTATGCTTATAAAGAAGCCATTAAATATAAATCTGAAGTTGATTTGAATAAATCAATTACGTCAGTGCAAAAAAAAAAAAAAACCCAACAAAGATACAAATATATCAGCCCTAAAATTTAATTCTTCCGAAATTGGGCCTTTTTTTTTGTCACACCCAGCGATGCTCAGGGGTTACATCTGGCTCTGCGCTCAGGAATTACTCTTGGCAGTGCTCGGGGGACCATATGGGATGCGGGGATTGAACCCAGGTAGGCTGCATACAAGGCAAAGGCCCTGCCCGCTGGACTATCGTTCTGCTCCCTGAAATTGGGGGAGCCTTGTAACTGAATTTCTTAGTTATTTGTTTCAACATTATAACGGCTTCCTTCAAAATTCATTTTCCATTTTACATAAAGGGAGAACTTCTGTACTATTTATATGAAGATTTTGATGAATAAAATCAAAGCCCATGAAAACTTTGAATTGACAATATTTCCATTTTTAAAATGACTTTCCACACCATTTTTTCATAAATGTCATGATATATCTTAAGCGTATAGAGTGATATATCTCAACTGTATTTTTATGAATCTGAAAATAAATTTCTGGAGAAAGCAAAAGTACCTTCTATAAGACTTTTCCCTATCCAAATAAAAACAAACAAAAGCCTGGGTGGCAAAGGGTAGGAGTTCCTAAGTACTCAAGAACTTGGCTATTCAAAGTGTGGTCCAGAAGCCAACATCACTGACATCATGAGAGGATGCTGGTAGTGCAGGTGCTTGGCCTCATTCTAAACCTACAGGCTCAGTACATGCCAGAAAAAATCAGACCTCTGGGTGATGAGCACACACTAGTATTGGAAAGCAAGACCCTAGAGTAGTGATTTTTCTACCATGGCTGCAGTTGAGTTTTCTGCAGAGCTAACAAAAACACGTGGATGTGAGTCTGTTGCCCAGAGCTTTGACTTAATTTTCTGGATTATTCTCATTTAGGGTACTGAGACTTTTTAGAGTTCCCAAGTGACTCTAAGGTGTGGCCTTGCATGAGAAGCACTGGTAGATGAGTGGCTGGTGGTAGTTCCCGCTTTCCTGTTCTAAGTGATAGCACATTTCTCGGTTCTATACAGGAAGTCATGTGTTCTTAGGGAAGGAGCAGGCCTGAACATGCTCTTGGGACTAATGGGAATAGAATTCATAAATTCAAGTTATGTCTACAAACTCCACATAAGTGAGTTTGTTGAAAGGAGGGGACACACACACTCTGTGGAATAGGAGCAAGAAGCTGGAGAACAGTGCCCTGAGAGACTCAGGGGCCCCTTTTCATGGAATTCTGTTATAAGAAGGTGAAATAATTGGCTTAAGGGGTGGTTTTGCAGGTCTTTTTCTGAATAGCGCAAGTTTTTTTTCTGTTCTATGGTTAATACAGAACTGTTGCAGTGGTTCTCCAGGAACTGCAGGGTAGGGAGGCACCCCCTCCCCAATGTCTGGGAGCAGGGCTGTGCTTAATAGTGACCTACTGACTCTATGGATCGGAGCTTGGGCTAGCAGCTCTGTTCCAGGAAGGAGAAGCTGGGTCTTTGATCTAACAGGTCCTTTAGTTACTTAGCATTTTTGCTGGAGATAGAATTTGGGGCCTCCTCATGACTCAATGGAATATTGCCTTTGTAGCTGAGAAGACTTCTCTGAGTAAGGGTCCATTTTCTGTCCTTGTTTGTGACAGAAGGGAGTTTAATGATCAGCTAAATGCCAATCAGAGTGTCATGGAATTCTGATTCTGGCAGTGGGGTCAAGGAGCTGGTCTTGCATGTGGCTGGCTCTGATTCGGTCCCGAGACATGCATGGTGCTCTGGGCACAATCTGGTGTGGCCCTCAAAGCCTCTAGGCACCCCTGAGATGGCCAAAATAACCCCCAGCCCTCAGAGGCTGCGCAGTGCTGAATTCTTGGGCCATCACATGGAGCCTTCAGCCTCCTTGGCCAAAAATTGCCAGGAGCATTCCCCAATAATAAAAAAACAAAAATTTAGATTAAAAAAGCAATAAAATAGACTCATCTTTATAATCATAAATGCTTAGTACTTATTTATTCCTTATAAAGGAATTAAGAATAATGTTAACCTCTTCAATATTGGTATAATATTTTTTCTAATATTCCCATAAATCGTACAAAGAAAGCATCACTATCCAAATTTCAAGATTTGAAAACTGAGGCTCAGAGATAGCGAAATTTCTTCCAGAGCTACACATACACTGTGCTATGAAGCCAACCTGGAGGGAAGGTTGACTTCTGTCAAGGTCTTTCTGTCTCCACAGTGTATGTGCTTTTCCTTATCTAAGTGCTTCTCTATAAACACAGATCATATTTCAAGTTCACCAAGTTTCATCATTTCTGCAAAGAAGATAAACCACTTTTAAGAGATTATGCAATCTCCCTACATCATTTACTGTAGATATTACAAAGTTTATTTAAATTTTTCTAAAAGAGTATAACTCAAGCTTCAAACATAGTCCTCACAGGACTCACCTGAAGTTTAAAAATAATCAAAGTGAATTCTCCTTTAGCCTTGCCCCATACTGTCTCTTTCTCTCTCTCTCTCATCTCCTTTTCATAGTTTACAAAGCTCAAACAAAATGAGGTACAAGAGTTAAAAGCCAAAAGAAAATCACTTCAGTATTGGCGTATAGATATATTCAACTTCCCAACTATTTAAACTATAGGAAATAAGCCAATAATAACCATGATCACACCCATCTGTATATCCTCAGTGTAATTTTCCTAACAGGAGATGGTAGATGTCAGGGTAAATGTTATGAGCAACCTCTTCTCAAACCACTTAACGACATTCATGCCACAAATAAAATTTTCCAAAGGGAAAGTCTACTAGATTTCTTTCTGAACATCTGTATATAAAGTGACACAGTACATCACTTCCTTAATATTAGAGTGTGGTCTTCTGCATCAAACACTGAGTTTGCATTAAAAGAAATTGATAACGGATGAAACTCCCCAAGAAGTGGAGCAGCCCCCAGAATATATTGGGCTGCTCTCAAATATCCAAGCAGATAGCAGGGATGCCTAGAAAATCTACCACATGATGCTTCCTTTACAAGTACACTGTTGTATGTACATAGAAAATGGCAAGCACTAAATTATTTCGTTGTCTCTACCAGGAAGTTTCTAGGATATAATTGAATTTTACGAAAGTTGTCATGAAGAGTTTAAATGATTTCCATGAAGCCCATGCTACTTGTAATTCACAGAGCAAAAGAATTAACCCATGGTTCTTAGCTCAATACTGTCACTTAATGTTCAAATAGGATATAGCATCCCATACAGATGGAAAGATCTGGCTAGCATGCTGGTACATCCCTTTTGTGGTCCCTCTCAATTAGGCCACTGATATTGTTGTTTAATTTGGGCACACAGAGCACTGTGGCTTATACATGCAAAAAATGAACTTTAGTTCTTGAAGTATACCGTGTCCTATTCCTATGAAAATGCATTTTGCTTTTCTTTCTTTCTTTCTTTCTTTCTTTCTTTCTTTCTTTCTTTCTTTCTTTCTTTCTTTCTTTCTTTTCTCTTTCTTTCTTTCTTTCTTTCTTTCTTTCTTTCTTTCTTTCTTTCTTTCTTTCTTTCTTTTCTTTCTTTCTTTCTTTCTTTCTTTCTTTTTCTTTCTTTCTTTCTTCCTTCCTTCCTTCCTTTCTTTCTTTCTTTCTTTCTTTCTTCCCTTCCTTCCTTCCTTCTCTTTCTTTCTTTCTTTCTTTCTTTCTTTTTCTTTCTTTCTTTCTTTCTTTCTTTCTTTCTTTCTTTCTTTCTTTCTTTCTTTCTCTTTCTTTCTTTCTTTCTTTCTTTCTTTCTTTCTTTCTTTCTTTTCTTTCTTTCTTTCTTTCTTTCTTTCTTTCTTTCTTTCTTTCTTTCTTTCTTTCTTTCTTTCTTTTCTCTCTCTCTCTCTTTCTTTCTTTCTTTCTTTCTTTCTTTCTTTCTTTCTTTCTTTTCTTTCTTTCTTTCTTTCTTTCTTTCTTTCTTTCTTTCTTTCTTTCTTTCTTTCTTTCTTTCTTTCTTTCTTTCTTTCTTTCTTTCTTTCTTTCTTCTTCTCTTTCTCCTTCCTTCCTTCCTTCCTTCCTTCCTTCCTTCCTTCCTTCCTTCCTTCCTTCCTTCCTTCCTTCCTTCCTTCCTTCCTTCCTTCCTTCCTTCCTTCCTTCCTTCCTTCCTTCCTTCCTTCCTTCCTTCCTTCCTTCCATTATGCCTTCCTGCTGGCCTCCTGGCTTCCTGCTTGCTTGCTAGCTTTCTTTGCTTTGAATGATGCTAAAACTCGAACCCAGGTGTCCACTATCAGGCAACATGCTACCTTCTTTTCAAGGATTTCCTTGAGAAACTATAAAGTAACTGTACACTAAGCTCATGTTTACATGAACTCACTCATATCCAGCTCTGTTGAAAGACAACAACATATTCTCGCACCACCTTTGAAAACAGTTAAACTACATAAGCATCTGGAAATATCACTTGATCACTTGATCACTTGAATCCCGTTATTCATCAATTTGCTCGAACGGGCGCCAGTAACATTTCCATTGGACCCAATCACGTGCCAGTGTAGCCCAATGGCATCTGGTTGCTTCAGGAATATGAAGAGCCTCAAACCGTTCCTTCAGGGTCTTGACAAGGAAGTCTGACCATCTTGTAGGTGGGCGACTACGTGATCTTTTGACATCCCGTGGGATCTAGTCAGTAATGGCTCTAGTCCAGCGGTTGTCTCCAAATCGCATTACATGTCCAGCCCGTCTGATTTTCGATGCCTTGGCAAACAAGACAGAGTCCCTGATTCTGGAATAGTGATGGAGGTCAGTACTCCGATTCCTTCTCTCACTTGAGTGAGGCATGATAGTCCAAGTATAGCTCTTTCGATTCCTCTCTGGGAGACCCGAATAACATTCTCATCCTGCTTTCGTAGGGCTCAGGTCTCTGAGGCGTATTGCCCACGGCTCCTGCGGCACTGGCTCGCATAGCATGAAAATGCTCACTGGGCCAGGGGATGGCTTCGGTACTTCCCCTAAAAGGGACAGTTACCAGACGGTGCTTCCCCTAAAAGGGACTGTCACCAACAAAGCCCCCTAGAATCCCTTAGTTGTACCTAAGAATGCTTGGTGTGCAATTAGAGCGCTTGTTTATGCTGAAACTTAGACTCTGAGTAATGAAGAGACTGGACAAAGAGAAAAACTGTGGCAATTGTAGTTTTCATTATACAAAATTATAGCATAAAACAAAGATAGTAAAAAAATGCCAGCCCGCGCCAACGTCTGGCTGCCAAGGCCTGAGCTGGTCTCAGGTCCTTGATAAGGAAAGGCTTGTGGCCTTCAGGCCTTTGCTTCCCATCATTAGCGGGAAGGGAGAATTCTTGACCTATGGGTCGAGGCGACTGGCTACCCCCTGTTGACGGGAATGCAGTGATTAGCCTCCCTAAACCTCCTGTGTGAAAAATAATTGGGCCTGTTAAAGTTAACACTTTCTAGTACAAAATCTTAATAATCTTACAATAATAAACTCTGCATAGAAGTTTCTATTTAGGAGTAGGTTAAGTTAATCTATAATATGTGCATAGAGCTAGTAAGTAATTCTATGAATATCAAAATTAAAAAAATATGTATCTTACTTAAGGCAAATATGAAAGTATGTAAAAACAAAAGGCGTCAGAAAAACATGTCTGAAAAACAGGTGCAGGCAAGCAGGCAAAAGGTGGTCATATGTGGTAGACACGATAAACTCCTTTTGTTGTTGAAAAATGTCTCCTTTGCTAAAAAATAACTGGTGTAATCTTGTGTCTGTGCATTTGTTGAACATAAAAAGAAAAGCATTGCCCTCAGTAAACGGCAGCAGCAGTATTTGACCTCCCTTGTGTCAGTGCCTGTCTGTCCATTGCGCCGACGTTCCTGTTTTCCTAATTTCCTCAAGCTGGTTACCCCCGAGACTTAGAGCTCACACCGACTGAGCGGTCTGCGGCAGCGTATGTTAATGCAGGAAGAGCGGTGGAGTCTAAGAGATGTGCCCGGAGCCGGAGGTTCTTTGTCCTTTTAGCTATTACTTCAATGCCTTTGAAGGCATTCCATGGCGCTCTCTTTCTCCTGCACAGCTCAGGTTTTAGGTCGTTCATCATGTTGATTTCTCGACCTAGGTATACATAACTGCTGCATTCAGAGATGTTTGTTCCATTGAGAGTGAAAGGGGCCTCTGGAACTAGTTCATTCTTCATAAACATGGTTTTCTTTTATATTGGAATACCAAATTCCAATGGATGGATATGTCATTCCCAACGTTCTCCCTTCTGAAATCAGACATGCCATCTCGTCAGAAAAGAAGTGAACAGCACCAGGCCCAGACAAAGTCAGACCCGAACACCTGAAGAATCTGCCGTCAGTACTCATCAATACACTAGCTCGGCTCTTCACATGCTACCTGTCTGAATGCAAGGTGCCCTCCCAATGGAAAACCAGCAGGACAGTTCTACTGTTCAAGAAGGGAGACATTCACAACATCGGGCAACTATCTCCCCATCTGCCTGTTGTCCATCATCTATAAACTGTTTACACAAGTCATCCTGAACAGGATTAGCAGAACACTAGATGAAGGACAACCATACGAGCAAGCAGGCTTCTGGAAAGGATTCAGTACAATCGACCATATCTACACAGTAACCAAGCTCATTGAGGTTTGTAGGGAGTACAAGATGCCGCTCTGTCTCACGTTCATTGATTTACAGAAAGCCTTTGATTCTGTGGAGACTGAAGCAGTCATCGAAACCCTAGCCAAACAGGGTGTTCAAACCCAATACATCAAGATCCTTCGTGAGCTGTATTACGGATTCACCACCAGGATCTCACCATTCTACAAAGAAGTGATCATTAATGTCAAAAGAGGGGTTCGACAGGGTGATACCATTTCACCAAAACTCTTCAGTGCCACCCTCGAGAACATCATGCGACAATTAGAATGGTAAGGATGGGAGTGAAGATAGATGGTCGGCAACTACACCACCTCTGCTTCGCTGATGACATCAGTCTAATAGCACCAAACATTAGCCAAGTGGCACAAATGCTGGCTGACTTCGACCGAGAATGTGGAAAGACAGGTCTACAGCTGAATCTAAAGAAAACTATGTTTTGTCTGGAAATATCACCTCATATTTTGAAAAGTGACTCTTACTTGAGAGATTCACAGACATGGGGCAGAGCTGATATCTGCACTTCCTATGCCCAGCCACTCATGAGACACCTGGGAGGGATGGCCAGTTCTAGCCCTGGACCACCACCCCAGCAGAGCCTCAGAAGAAGCAGATGAACCCCACTCCATGGGGGCTGCCATTTTCCACAAAGGACTTCCCTCTCGTCAGAACTCCACCCAGCAGAAGAGCCTATTACAGCCCAGATCGAGTCCCATCCTGCAGCAGTCTTTTTTTTCAAATCCGGCCCAGTTATGCTGGATACAGAGATTCACAGACATGGAGCAGTTCTGCTAACGACTCTCCCTGTGCCCAGCCGCTCACGAGGCACCTGGGAGGGATGGCGGGGTTCTAGCCCTGGCTCGCCACCCCAGCAGAGCCTCACAAGAATCAAATGACCCTCCCCCACTCCATGGGGGGCCTCCATTTTTCCACATCGAACTTCCCCCTCGTCAGAACTCCACCCAGCCGAAGAGCCTATTACAGCCCGGCTCACGTGGCCACTTGGCACTGTTCATCAATAAATGCTGGAGATTAGAGGTGACTACAAGTGTATGCCACCTGCACGGCAGAGCCTGGCAGGCTACCCATGTTGTGTTTGATATGCCAAATACCAGTAACAATTACACCTCATTCCCATGATCTGATGGAATTGTTTGAGGCGCTTTATGTTCAAAGAAGCAAGCAGATGCCCTTGGGCTCTACTAGCATGAGGCACGACTATGGAGATGGTACTTGTGCCTTCTCGGGCAAATCGATGATGAATGGGAATACAGTGATATAGTGACTCTTGACTCTGTATATAAACAGGGAGCTTCTAGTTTCAATTGCTACTGCAAACTATGCTTGGACATAAAGGCCTCATTTAGCCAGAGGAAACCAGAAGGAATGGGGAGTGGCAAAAACTTTGACAATACAAGTTTGATCCAGCACCTCCTTTAGTTTTAGATAAAATTCATCATGGTAAATTGATGTGAATAAAAGCATGCATTCTGATATGTTGTGTATCAAACTATAGTAAAATAAGCTTTTAATGATGAGCATTTGGAGAAATACCTATCACAGGTAACTTTTTGTCTTAGAACAGGAAATCATGTTGAGGTAGATAACATGACAAATTGATTTTTCTCTTTTTTTACTCAAAATTATTGAAAATTAAAAGAATTGAATATACAGTTGTTCCATCACCTTATTTATTGACAGTTGTTGATTTTGGCTCTTGCATGTTGAAAGATTGTCCTATACCAGTCTTTGCCATCTTAGCAGACTCTGTTCTGCATCCTGTTTACTGCCCCTTGTTTTAATTTAAACATTTCCTTGGTTTTTCCACTTATCCACAGGTAATTGGTTCAGCTCTGTGCTATTTTGAAGGAAACTTCATAATTTCAAAATGCATAAGTACGTAGCAGAGCCTGACAAGCTACCCGTGTCTTATTTGATATGCCAAAAACCAGTAACAATTATAGACCTCAATTCCATGACCTGAAGTATGGTTTGAGGCTCTTCCTTTCCCTGGAGCAAGCAAATGCTTTTTGACTATATTTTCTTGTGACAGGATGTATGGAGATGTTACTGGTGCTCGTTCAAGCAAATCGATGAATGGATAGACATTGACAGTGATACAATGATGATATAAGCAAATGGCAAGAAGAGTGTCAGCCAAACATAAAATATCAGCACTTCCAGCATAGTTTAATTGAAAGGGAAATACATGTGTGCATATGTATATAGTGTATATATACATATATTTTAATATACAGATATATTTACTCACAGACATACATGTATTTGTGTATTTATATATACATATATACATACACACATTTGTATATTAAAATGTTTAGGAAAGGAATAGATTATCAATTGTAAAATGGAATGCTTATTAACATCTGGGAAAAGGTGCACTTAAAATTAAGGAAATTAGAAAATATCATGTGAGAGAAGTTATGCAGATTAATCTGAAAAATTATCTTAAGATTCATCAGCCTTTCTGTTTTTTCATTTTTTTTGCTTTTGGTCACACCCAGCTGTGCTAAGAGTTTTCTCCTGTCCCTGCCCCTCAGGGATTAACTCCTGGCCTTTGGACTCAGGGAACTAGCCTGGGTCCTCCTTAGACTGGACAAATGCTTTGCTCACTAAGTACAGTCTCTCTAGCCACAGATATACCAACTTTTGTATGCAGCATTCCGGCCAAATGAAGTTGAAAATACTGTTAGACAAAGTAGTTTTGCTGCCTCTGCTGAACACTGCTTCAAGTAAAGGCAGACAGCAGGGAAGGTCATGAGGAAGAACTCCTGTTAGGGTCTTGACTACAAATGAAGGGAAGACAGAACTTCAGGGGAGGGGATATCATGAGGAAGAATTTGTGTTAGGGTCTTAGCTATGCTTTGGCATTGGTATCATGCAGAAGCACCACTGGGGCCTGCTGATTAGTCAGAAGTGGTTGCCTCATCACAGAGGTGGCTTTAAAACATGCTTTGGCTTCATCCATATTCATAGGTGTTTAGGAAGTGACTTAATCCTTAAGTTCTTAGAGACGTCTTTGCTGCAGCACAAGAAGACCAGTGAGATGCTTGATTGACGTTGGCAGTCAGTGAAGTTGTTTGGGTCAAAGGAACAGTAAGTCCTCACGGGAAGGCCAGAACAACTTTCACAGGAAGTGAGGATCCTCCCTTCAAACCTGGAATGTTTATAAGTAGATTGTCATGGAAATAGAATCTCTCTTAAACAAAGCAAAAGGTCTGAAATGATGAAAAAGAATTTATAAAGTTGAAGATGAATGAATAGGGAATTATTTTGCCAAGTTTGCTTTCTTTAGAGTAGAGGGATCTTCAAAATCCAAATTTGGGGCTAGCGATATGATCCAGAAGTTAAGTCTATGTTTGTGGCAAAGGTTCTAACCCTGGTAACACTTATGTGGCAAAGGTTCTAACCCTGGTAACACTCATGTTCCCCCCCAACACCTCCAGGAGTGGCCCCTGAGCACTGAGGCCACCACCCACAAAAACATAATCCAAAGTCTTTTATAGACTTTGTTAACACAAAGTTTTGAAATTGCCTAAATGAGTTTCTATTTTGCCGAGAAAAAATGGGCAGAGTTCATTTTCTCAGTTAAACACATTTACGGACTTAGCATTGCTTTATAATAATACTCAATCTGGGGATTGCAGTTGTACATTTCTGTGTATAAGTTACACTATGCCCACAGGTATTTCCCACATCATGATATTATCAAAATAATCCCTTTGAACTGTCCCCTGAAGCTCCTTCCCTTTTCTTTTTGATAACTAACATATTTCTTAGAGACTAAGAGCATATTTTTGCTGTATTTTAACTAGTTGTTTGCTTTAGTTGTTTATATTTGTATGAGTAAGACCATCTGGTAATTGTCTTTCACTTCAAATTTGTTTCTGTTAGCATAATCACCTCAGATTTCATCCATATTATCACAAATGGGATAATTTTACCTTTTTTAATTTAATTTTGCTTTCAGCACACACCTGGTAGTGCTCTGGCTCTGTGCTCGGGTATTACTCTGGGTGGAGTCTGGCTAGGTCAGTCAGATACAACATGCACTCTCTCTCTTTCTCTCTTTCTCTCTCCCTCTCGCCTCTTGCCTCTAGTTTCACATTTCTATGTGTGACCGTCCAATTGCTCAGCCAATTTAATGCATTTAATGAAGAGGCTTTCCTTTCTTCACTGAACTATCAACAATTCTTTGTTATAATCGAGTTGCATGTTATATATGTGTTGATTTATTTTGAGTGATCAATTGTGTTCCATTGGTCTGTGAGTCTGTTTTTGTTCAAATACTATGCCGTTTTATTTATATATTTAAAATTTTATAATACTGTGAGTAATACAATTACAAACCTTTCCATGATTGTGTTTCAAACACACAGTGTTCCAAAATCCAACAATCCATCTCTGTTCCAATATCCCCCAAATTCCGGTCCAATCCCCCAGCCTGCCTCTGTAGTAGGTCGTAGTCATAGTCATCTTTTTTTTGTTCTTGTTCTTCTTGTTCTTGTTATTCTTGTTATTCTTGTTCTTGTTCTTGTTCTTCTTGTTCTTCTTGTTCTTGTTCTTCATCTTCTTCTTGTTCTTCTTGTTCTTCATCTTCGTTTTCTTCGCTTCTTCATCTTCTTCTTCGTCTTTGTCTTCTTCTTCTTCTTCATCTTCTTCTTCTTCATCTTCGTCTTCTTCGTCTTCATCTTCTTCGTCTTCGTCTTCATCTTCTTCTTCTTCTTCTTCTTCTTCTTCTTCTTCTTCTTCTTCTTCTTCATCTTCTTCTTCATCTTCTTCGTCTTCATCTTCTTCTTCTACCACTTCATTTTCCTCTTCTTCCTCTTCCTTTTCCTCCTCTTTCTGCTGCTGCTGCTTCATTCTGCTTCTGCTTCTGCTGCTTCTGCTTCCGGTTTCTGCTTCTGCTGCTTCTGCAGCTGCAGCTGCTTCTTCTGCTTCTGCTGCTTCTGCTGCTTCTGCAGCTGCAGCTGCTTCTTCTGCTTCTGCAGCTGCAGCTGATTCTGCTGCTTCAGCTTTTTGCTTCTGCTGCTTCTACTTCTGCCTTTGCTTCTTCTGCTTCTGCTTATTCTTCTGCTGCTTCTACTTCTGCTGCTTCTGCTTCTTCTGCTTCTTTTCTGCTTCTATCTCTCCTTTTCTCTTTCTCCCTTATTTTAAAAATTGTGTCATGCAATACATACATTTCTTCTGAGGCTCTATCGCGATGGTGGAAATGTATATATTGCAAGATACAAGATACTGACTGGATCCCATGGGATGTCAAAAGATCATGTGGCCACCCACCTACAAGATGGTCAGACTTCTTTGTCAAGACCCTGAAGGAATGGTTTGAGGCTCTTCATATTCCTGAAGCAACCAGATGCCATTGGGCTACATTGGCACATGATAGGGTCAAATGGAAATGTTACTGGCACCCACTCGAGCAAATCAATGAATAACGGGATTCAAGTGATCAAGTATCACTTGAATAGTGTCAATCTTGATTCAAGTGATCAAGTATCACTTGAAAAGTATAAATACATACATTTAGGAGTTATCATGTATAACACTTTGCCTGTGTTCAGTACTCAATTCTAATCTGGTGTCAATTCCAACAATTGTTAGCACACTGCCCAACATCTGACCTCCACTTCTTGTGCTAATTCCTCTTGTGCTGAGTATCTAAATTCCATAGATCCTCCTGCTCTATGTTTGTCTGCCCTTGGATATTGGTTTCATACTATCTGTTTTACATCGTGGAAATGAATGCACTCATTCTATGTCTGTCTTTTTTCCTTCTGACCAAATTCACTTTGCATGATTCTCTCTATGTCCATTCATTTATAGGCAAATTTCATAACTTTATTTTCCCTGACAGCTGCATAGTATTCCATTGTGTAGATATACGAAAGTTTTCTTTATCTAGTCTTCTGCTCTTGGGCAGTAGGAAGTACTGCAATTTTTACAATGTTGATTCTCCCAATTCATGAGCAGGGAATGTGTCTCCATTTCTTTGTGACCTCTATTTTTTTTAAGATGCATTTTTGCAGTTTTTTTAAGCAGGTCCATTACCTTCCTAGTTAAGCTGATTCCCAGGTACTTGATTTTCTGAGTCACAATTGTGAACAGTATTGTTTTTAATGGCCCTTTCTTCTCTTTCTTTGTTTGCATATAGTAAAGCCACTCACTTTTTGGGTATTGATTTTGTAACCTGACACTCTGCTATACATATCTATTGTTTCTAGTAGCTTTTTGGTGAGACTTTAGGATTCTTTAGGTATAGTATCATATCATGCACAAATAGTGATAACTTGGCTTCTTTACCTATCTGGATACCCTTAATGTCCTTTGCATCCCTAATTGCTATGATAAGCACTTCTAGTATTATGTTGAATAGAGGTGGTGATAGTGAGCAAACTTGCCTTGTCCCCGATCTTAGGCAGAAGTCTTTAATTTTTTTTGCCATTGAGAATAATGCTTGCTGTGGGCTTGCAGTAGATGGCTTTGACTATATTGAGGAAAGTTCTTTCAATTTGCATTTTCTGTAGTGCTTTTATTATGAACAGATGCTGTATCTTGTCAAATGATTTCTCTGCATCTATAGATAAGACCATATAGTTGATTGACTTGTGAATGCTAAAACATCCTTGAA
>JAJIBD010009427.1:0-31820 GCA_021461705.1 Cryptotis parvus | reverse complement strand
TTCTTGCTCTTTTGAATATGTGCCAGTCTCTGTGGTGTAAAGTGGTATCTCATTGTTGTTTTGATTTGCATCTCTCTGATGATTAGTGATGATGAGCATTTTTTCATATGTTTTTTGGCCATTCGAATTTCTTCCTTGCTGAAGTTTCTGTTCATTTCTTCTCCCCATTTTTTGATGGGGTTGTTTGTTTTCTTCTTGTAAAGTTCTACCAGTGCCTGATATATCCTGGATATTAACCCCTTATCAGATGGGTATTGGGTGAATATTCTTTCCCCATTCTGTGGACTGCTTTTTGTATCTTAGTCACTGTTTCTTTTGAGGTGCAGAAGCTTTTCAGTTTCATGTAGTCCCATATGTTTATCTTTTCTTCTAGTTGCTTTGTTAGTGATGTTTCACCTTTGAAGATGCCTTTAGCTTCAATGTCGTGGAGGGTTTTTCCTATATTTTCTTCAATGTACTTTATGGATTCAAGTCTGATATTGAGATCTTTAGTCCATTTTGATCTGATTTTTGTGCATGGTGTTAGACACAGGTCCAAATTCATTTTTTTACATGTTGCTGCCCAGTTTTCCCAACACCACTTGTTGAAGAGGCTTTCCTTACTCCATTTTAGACTCATTGCACCTTTATCAAAGATTAAATGATCATGTGTTTGAGGTTGGGTGTCAGGATACTCAATTCTATTCCATAGGTCCACAGGTCTGTTTTTATTCCAATACCATGCTGTTTTAATTACTACTGCCTTGTAGTACAGTTTGAAGTTGGGAAAGGTGATGCCTCCCATCTTCTTTTTCCCGAGGATTGCTTTAGCTATCCTTGGGGGTTTATTGTTCCATACAAATTTCAGGAGGCGTTTGGTCAATTTCTTTGAAGAATGTCATCGGTATCCTTATAGGGACTGCATTGAATCTGTACAGAGCTCTAGGGAGTATTACCATTTTGACAATGTTGATTCTCCCCCATCCATGAACAGGGAATGTGTTTCCATTTCCTTGTGTCCTCTTTTATCTCTTGGAGCAGTGTCTTGTAGTTTTCTTTGTACAGGTCCTTTACATACTTGGGTAAGTTGATTCCTAGGTATTTGATTTTCTGTGGCACAATTGTGAATGGAATAGTTTCCTTAATATCCCTTTCTTCTGTTTCGTTATTTGTATATAGGAAAGCCACTGACTTTTGGGTGTTGATTTTGTATCCTGCCACTCTACTATATGCGTCTATTGTTTCTAGGAGTTTTTTGGTAGAGAGTTTAGGGTTCTCTAGGTATAATATCATGTCATCTGCAAATAATGATAGCTTGACTTCTTCCTTGCCTATCTGGATGCCCTTGATGTCCTTTTCTTCTCTGATTGCTATGGCAAGTACTTCCAGTACTATATTGAATAAAAGAGGTGAGAGGGGGCAACCTTGTCTTGTCCCTGATCTCAGGGGAAGGCTTTCAACTTTTCCCCATTTAGAATGATGCTTGCTGTGGGCTTTTGGTAGATGGCTGTAACTATCTTGAGGAAAGTCCCTTCAATTCCCATTTTCTGGAGCGTTTTAATCATGAGCGGGTGCTGGATCTTGTCAAATGCTTTTTCTGCGTCTATTGAAAGGATCATATGGTTTTTATTTTTTCTTTTATTGATATGATGTATTATGTTGATTGACTTGCGAATGTTGAACCATCCTTGCATTCCCGGGATGAATCCAACTTGGTCATGATGTATAATCTTCTTGATGAGTCTTTGGATTCTGTTTGCTAGTATTTTGTTGAAGATCTTAGCATCCGTGTTCATCAGGGATATTGGTCTGTAGTTTTCTTTCTTTGTGTTGTCTCTCCCTGCTTTGGGTATCAGGGTGATATGTGCCTCGTAGAAGCTGTTTGGGAGTGTTTCTGTTTCTTCTATTTCCTGGAAGAGCTTGAAAAGGACTGGCAGTAGGTCCTCCTTAAAGGTTTGGTAGAGTTCACTAGGGAATCCGTCTGGACCTGGGCTTTTGTGTTTGGGCAGACTTTTTAATTACTGTTTCTATTTCCTCGATGGTGATGGGTTTATTCAGGTATTGGAGGTCTTCTTGTTTCAGCCGTGGGAGGTTATAGGACTTCAGGAATTGATCCATTTCTTCTAGATTCTCATGTTTCCACGGCATACAGGCTCTCAAAGTAATCTCTGATGATCTTTTGGATTTCTGCGGTTTCTGTTGTGATGTCACCCTTTTTATTTCTGATTCTGTTTATTTGGGTTTTCTCTTTCCCTGTCCTTACAAGTCTTGCCAATGGTTTGTCAATCTTGTTTATTTTTTCAAAAAACCAGCTCTTGGTTTCATTAATCTTTTGGATTGTTTTTTTGGTTTCCAACTCATTGATTTCCTCTCTAAGTTTTATTATTTCCTTTTTTTCTGCCTGGGTTGGGCTCCTTTTGTTGGTCTTTTTCTAATGTCTTCAGCTGTGTAGTCAGGTTATTTATGTGGGCCCTTTCTTGTTTCCTGATGAATGCTTGCAGGGCTATAAACTTCCCTCTTAACACGGCTTTTGCCGTGTCCCACAAGTTCTTATAATTGGTATCTTCATTTTCATTTATTTCCAGAAATCTTTGGATTTCCTGTTTGATTTCTTCTATGACCCATTTGTTGTTCAGCAGTGAGCTGTTCAGTTTCCAGGTGTTTGGTTTGACTCCCTGTTTTTTGCGTGCGGTTAACTTCCATTTTCAGTGCATCATGGTCTGAAAAGATAGTTGACACAATTTCTATCTTTTTAATTTTATTGAGGTATGCTTTGTGGCTCAGCATGTGGTCTATCTTGGAGGAATGTTCCATGTGCACTAGAGAAAAATGTGTATTCAGCTTTTTTTGGCATGAAAAGCCCTGTATATATCCACTAGCTCTCTTTCTTCCATTTCTTCCTTCAGGTCCAATATTTCCTTGGTGAGTTTCAGTCTTGTTGATCTATCCATCGTTGATAGAGCAGTGTTGAAGTCTCCAACTATTATTGTGCTACTGTCAATGTCTTCTTTGAGGTCTCTTAGCAGTTGTTTTATGTATTTTGCTGACCCCTCATTGGGTGCATATATGTTTAGTAGTGTAATTTCTTCCTGGTGTACATACCCCTTAATTAATAAGAAGTGGCCTTCGTTGTCCCTTCTAACCTTTTTAAGCCTGAAGTCTATATTATCTGATACTAATATGGCCACACCAGCCTTTTTGGAGGAGTTGTTTGCATGGAGAATGGTCTTCCAACCTTTGACTCTGAGTCTGTGTTTGTTCTGCTTATTCAGATGCGTTTCTTGTAGACAGCAGAATGTTGGGTTCAATTTTTTAATCCATTTTGTCACTCTGTGTCTCTTAATTGGTGCATTTAGACCATTGACATTGAGAGAGATTATTGTCATTGGATTTTTGTGCCATCTTTCTTTTTGTGTTTGTTGTGCTTATGGGTTTGGTCGCATTAGAGTAGACCCTTCAGTCCTTCTTTTAAAGTTGGTTTTGAGTCCATGAAGTTCCTGAGTTGTTGCTTATCCATGAAGTTGTGTATCTTTCCTTCATATCTGAATGTGAGCCTGGCCGGATAAAGAATTCTCGGTGAAGCCTGCAGTTCATTGAGCCTTTTCGCAATATCCCACCATTGTTTTCGGGCTCGGAGTGTTTCATCAGAGAAGTCTGCTGTAAATCTTAGAGATGTTCCTTTGTATGTGATTTCCTTCTTTGATCTTGCTGCTTTCAGTATTCTATCCCTATCTATAGTTTTTGTCATTTTTATTAAGATGTGTCTTGGAGTATTCTTGTTGGGGTTTCTTTTAGCTGGTATTCTACGGGCCTCTTGGATCTTGAGGCAAGCATTCTTTAGTTCGGGAACTTTTCAGCAATTATGGCTTTGACAGTTTCTTCTTCATCAGGGTTTTCTTCTTGCCCTTCTGGGACCCCAATGATCCGTATGTTGTTTCTTCTGGCTTCATCCCGATTATCTCTTGTTGTCTGTTCGGTAATTGTGAGCCTTTTTTTCTATCTTCTGGTGTTGTGTACAGAATCTTTGGAACTGCGTCTTCGAGATCACTAATTCTTTCTTCAGTAGCTATTATTCTGCTATGATGGCCTTCCACTGTGTTTTTATTTCATTTACCTCATTTTTTAATACCTGTCATTTCCCTTTGCATTTTCCTCACTTCTGCTATCATGTCCTCTTGTATTTTATTGATTTTGCATTCCATTGCTTCTTTGAATTCCTTTTGAATCCTTAACAGTTCTTTCGAAATTCTTTTTCAGATAGGTTATGCAACTCATTGGTATTGCTTGACTCATCTGGACCAGTGACTTCACTCACAGAGCTTGATGGAATTTTTGCGTTGCTTTACCATTATGACTATTGTAGGTTGCAACTGTGAGTTCTTGGGTGACTAGATAGTACAGTTAGTAGGTGTCTGGTCTGTTTGAAGAGTTTGGGTGGGTAGCAAGGATGTAGGAACCAAGGTTCACTGGTACCTCATGCAAGGTAGGTAGTGAGAGGAGTCCGCGGACGCTAGCGTCAAGCGGTTTTGAGTTTTGGGATGTTCCCCAGAAGCTCAGGGCGCCGGGTCGGTCGGGCTGGAACCAAGGCACTTTGCCTTGGTTCCCGTTGATGGAGTTTCCGCTCTTCCCTGGGGCAGCTTGGGGTCCGCGGAGGCGCCAAGAATTACACACACACACCTGTGGGGAGTGGAGGCGTTTCCCGGGAACTCAGGGCGCCGCGGGTGGGGGGTCGGTCGGGCTGGAACCAAGGCACTTTGCCTTGGTTCCCGTTGATGGAGTTTCCGCTCTTCCCTGGGGCAGCTTGGGGTCCGCGGAGGCGCAAGAATTACACACACACCCTGTGGGGAGTGGAGGCGTTTCCCGGGAACTCAGGGCGCCGCGGGTCGGGGGTCGGTCGGGCTGGAACCAAGGCACTTTGCCTTGGTTCCCGTTGATGGAGTTTCCGCTCTTCCCTGGGGCAGCTTGGGGTCAGCGGAGAGCGCAAGAATTACACACACACCCTGTGGGAGGAGTGGAGGCGTTTCCGGGAACTCAGGGCGCGCGGGGTCGGGGGGTCGGTCGGGCTGGAACCAAGGCACTTTGCCTTGGTTCCCGTTGATGGAGTTTCCGCTCTTCCCTGGGGCAGCTTGGGGTCCGCGGAGGCGCAAGAATTACACACACACCTGTGGGGAGTGGAGGCGTTTCCCGGGAACTCAGGGCGCGCGGGTCGGGAGGTCGGTCGGGCTGGAACCAAGGCACTTTGCCTTGGTTCCCGTTGATGGAGTTTCCGCTCTTCCCTGGGGCAGCTTGGGGTCCGCGGAGGCGCAAGAATTACACACACACCTGTGGGAGAGTGGAGGCGTTTCCCCTCAACCCAACCAATTCTTAAAGAATACTTCTTTGCTTCAATGTGTAACTTAGACTGCTATCTTTATTCATCCAATCAACTTTCTACCATCGGGCCCCAACAATATGGTAAAATGCTGGTGTACAGCTCTCCACAGCACACTGAAGATCATTCTTTTATTCTAGCGTGTAAATCTGTAGACAGTATGAATTGTCAGATGCTTGAGGTGTGAGGGCATGTGTTGCTGGCATTCCAGTAGAACTATCTTGCTGGGCTCTCATGGAGTCAACACAAAACATGGCTATACATAAAATGAGAGATGAATGGGAACAACTTAGTAGTGAAGTTGGATGTGACTTCTTGCTTTTAGGGTGGTTTTTTGGAACCTTTCCATGGTACTTCAGAGTATATTTGTATGCTTGTTAAAATGTATTTTTTAATTTTTTTTATTATACCACTTATAAAAATTTCCTGGGAAAACCATTTTTACTGGTTTTGTTTGTCTTAATAATCATTTCACACATGTAATTATAAGAATTTTTAGTAATAATTCATCCATTATTTGAAGTTATAGTGCTCTAGAATGAAAGAGAGATTGAAGAGACCCTATTTACTTTTGATTACAGAACTAAGTACTCTTAATATTGAGAACCATAATCCATTAAGTTTTTTTCCCTAATGTTACCATCTCTAATGATTTTATTGATGTGGCAAGATATTAAATGAATCAATTTAAAATTAAACCATCAAGTGTTTCACTAAATATTATACCTTATAAACTACCAGTAAGTTAAGAATCAAATACCATCAAAGGTATTGAACACAAAAATATTTTACTGCAATATTTCAATGCATTGATCAAAAGAGTAGTTTAAATATTGTCTAATTTTATTCTTCTCTGCATGCAGGTTCTTTTTATCCCTCTATTGTAATGATATTTTTCCATTCCTTAATTTTTGCCATCTATGTATTAGCATAAATAGGACTATTTTATATCTCCTTGAATAATAACAGACAAAAATGCTTTGTTTTACCTGTATTTCATTTTTCATCATACTAGGAAGTGGAACCAGTTTAAACTTATCTTTTGAAATTAAAGTATTTTTTTTAAACAGAAAAGCAAAGCCACTCTCAATTTGGGTGCTTCTGAAAGGCTCACAGTCATGAAAATTTTCTCCTAATTCAAATATTATGTAATTTTACTTAAGCCTCACAAGGATAAAATATATCTCTAGGTTTATTTTAATTTTCATCATTAATTGGACCCAGTGCTATGCATAAGTCTTCTCTAATACAGTCTTTCATAAAATGCTCTAGTCCAGTTGTAGTGTCAAAAGAGCACTCTCCATGAATTCTTTCACATTGCTGTTCTCTCTCTAAACATTATTGACAGTAAAATCATGTCAAGGAAAAAGGGGAAGATTTCTCAGATCCCAAGTTCAATCCCCAACACCACATGGCCACCGAGATATAACCAAGGGTAGTCCTTATGGCCCTAAACACCACCAGTGTGATCCCAGCACCACTAAATCTGAGCAGTTTCTTACCCCAGGCCCTTTGCATGGAATTGTGAAGTCGGATTACCTGAGTATCACAGGGAGTGACCACTGAGCACCCTGAGTAATGTTTTATTAATTTAGCTTTTGGGTCATACCCAGAGATACTCAGGGGTTGCTCCCAGCTCTGCACCCAGGAATTATACCTGGTGGAGCTCGGGGCACCATATGGAATCGGGGGATCAAACCCGGGTCTGCCTCATAGAAAGCAACAATCCTACCCTTTGTACTATCACTCCACGCCCCCTCACTCCCACCCTGCCTCCAGTAAACAGTTCTTGGGAAGACCCCGCCTCCAAAAACCAAACTAGAAATCACCTAAATATCTTTTAATGATATGTTGTTGACATTATATTCACATTGTGGAGAACTGTTCAATAAACAGGGGATGTCTTCAGAGCCAGGAGATCACTTGTCCCTAGCAGGTGTGAAGCCCTGAGTTTGATCCTCGGCACTGCAGGACTCCCCAGATCTTTTGGGGTGACACGCCCCATCTAGTACTGCCGGCCTGATCACACAATCAGGTACTCCCTACCTGGCGCAGTATCACAAAGGGGTCCCCCCACCCTCACTGGTACTGTTGGGAGTGACCCTTATTTAAGAAAAATGAAAGGATTCTATTGATACTTATAGTTTCTCATGAATATAAAAATATCTCAACACAAAGGGCTTTATGGTTTTGTTTTTACTTGATTTGATTTTACCTGTTCTCTTACTTTCTGCTATGATGGCCAGAGGTCCTCTATACCTGACCGTGGTGTTCCCACACTTTAATCGTGGTACCCACTAGGGCCACACCTTGGTTGCTTGCTTGCACAACATTGGCTATGTTTCATGGGTGATTCCACACATTGCTAAGTGCCCAGACACCAAACAACAGTGCTGCCAAGATCTCATGAGGCATTTGAGTTGGTGTTGGGCAGCTAATCTGTGGCTTCACCAACCACAGGCTTGCAAGGCAGATGCTTTGCCACTCAGCTCTCCCTGGGTTTCAATAAAAGTTTGAGTTTATTCTAAAAGAAAAATATACAAACGAGGCAATACATTATTTCAAAAAATACATTCCCTAAGTTTTTCAACATTGTTTTCAATCAAGCTAATTTCTCAAATTAATAGTGACTCTCTTTCGGTTGACTAAATCAGAGCATTTATATTCAGGAAGGGATGTGTTTTGTTTATGCTTTTCTCTAATAACATAGTAAATAATGCCATAAATTGTAAAGTTGGCCATGTCTTAAATAACTAATTTATAACTGCTAATGGGTACCAAAGGATCAAGGACACCAAAATTATGATTTAATCCAAAACCTCATTTAACACATTAGTTGCAACCTCATTATTGACCTCAAGCGCCACGTACTTTTTTTGCGCAATGCCAAGAAGGAGACAAAATGTGACTAATTTTCTTCTTTGTCTATTAAAATAAGGAATTAATTAATATAAATACGTCCCAATTTGATAGCTTAACGGCCTCCATAATACACTCTTTGTAAACCCTGTGATGAATAATTGGACCATTGATTGTTTCTGGAACATAAATTAAGCTCTCCAATTTAATCTTATTTAGACATGAAAATCATAATATAAAGGGAGGTTTCCAAATTACTTTTCATTGTATTTCAAAATATCTTTCATGACAAATCCTTTATCTTGAAAATATTTATGTGCTAATATATGATAACAGATATTAGCTAGAATTATTGTGGCCATCATTGTACAATAGATATAAATATGAATCATTAAATTGTACACCTAAAACTAACATAATGTCATATATCAACTATACCTCAATTAAAAATCATATTTGTTAAATGTCAGACTCTGCCATTTCTTAATTACCATTAGCACCCACATCCCACTGTAGCACATGTTACCACCATAAGTTACTAATAAATCCAAAAGCGAATGCAGGAATACTTCAAAGGAGACTATTGGAATTCTTAATAGTATACTATTTCGTTTAAGTGAGTGGGAGAAAATCTTAGAGAGAAAACCTCTTCTTTAAAGTATAAATGCATGTTTTCAGCTCCTTATCTGCAATTCTGAAACCCTCTAACACTGTAGAAAATGAAAGATTTTATCTAACTCAGAGGATGACAAAATTGAACCAGAAGAAAACAGGAGCTTTTTTTTTCTATCCTCTGTGTAACTCAAGAGTGTAATTCTCCTACCTTTACTGCAGAAATACTTTTATCTCAAAATGCTAACCTTGTGGGTAGAATACAACATTTAATATACAATGCACACGTGCCATTCCGTTTCCAAAATCCTCAAATCCCTGATTTTGGAGCTAAGTCAATGGTTTGAACCTTCCCTAGAGAAGTATAGGGTAGCTGTTCTGATAGAACTGGAAATGAGTTTACATAGCTTAAACTCTTGTGTTCAAGCTCACTTGAACACAGAGGAGGAATTTAAGAAAAACCAGATAGGCACTAAGCAGAAGTTTGTTCCATTGATAAGAAAATGCATAGTAGTCATTGGGCGGGGATAGGCAAGTTGAGCAAATTTCCCAAAGCTACCTAGTCATAACTAAAACCTAGGCTGTTTTCAGAAGTCATACTTTATTTTGTATTATTTTATTTTCCTCATTGGTAATTTTCCTGTTTATTTTTCCCTTAAAAATGTTATTCTAGGGGCGAAGTGATAACACAGTGGGTAGGGCATTTTCCTTGCGCGCAGCTGACCCAGGTTTGATCCCCAGCATCCAGTATAGGTCCTGCAGTACTGCCAGGAATAATTCCTGAGTACAGAGCCAGGATAAACCCTGAGCGTTCACTGGGTGTGACCAAAAAAAAAAAAAAAAGCAAAAAATAATAATAATAATAATAAATAGAAGTGTTATTATAGTTCAGTACATAGTGTAAGTCTTCAATCATGAAAAGTACTAGGGGTTTGGCAATGTTTTTGTTTTGAAAATCCAAATACTTGAAATTTCAGAATACTAGGAATAAAATGAAAAATTCCAAAAGAAAGAAAGGAGTGGAGGAATCATCCCACAAAGGAAATTTGAATAACATGAAAGTTTTCTTTTAAAAAAATCTAGAATACCTTATAAAGGAAAACTTTATGTTTCTGAGCTACAATATCTTTTATATTTCTGAGATACCATTTCAGCTAAGAACTCTCAACTTAGACTCTAACATAAAATTATTTTATTTTTTAGCAGTCAGCTTAAAAATAGCTACACTATTTCCCTAAGCCCTTTGTAAAGAAGCCATCCAGGATCATGGTTCAGTAACAGAAAATTGCCTGAAAAATAGAAATTACTTGATCTGGAAACTATCAAACTGATCTAGAAAAAAAAACAACAAAATCTAGGGGATTGTCCATTATGGTTGGCAGGCAGGAAGATAGAAATAGTCGTAATGACAAAATATAACAGCAAACGCCTTATATTGTGGATGGAAAAGTTAGACAATTATGTACGTTATTTCTAAGAATTTAATGGGGGATAGCAATTGGTATATTAAAAAATTGGAAACTCATGTATATTTTCATACAAGTATTAAGAGAAATGAAATGAAAAGTAACCACAGTACATTACTTGGATCAACACAAGCAATGCCATCATAATATAATGTTGACTGACAGAATCAAAGTAGGTTTATCTGAGAATAAACTACATTTTCAAGTACTCTGAAGAGCCAAGAGATCTAAATGTAAAACATTTATTTGGAAAAAGTAAACTAAAATGCAATAATATTATTGAAATATGCATAAAAATACTAGCAAAAATGCCAGAAGACTCAAAAACAGTTGACAATGGAGAATATGCAGATTAGAAGCTGAAACATTTCCTTATTTTCCCATATTTGCAATATGTTCATGTGCATATTAAAATTGAATTATGACAATAGCTTTAGGTCTGTAATCATTCTTACAATGGTTATTTGTTAATACTTGCTTTTTCATTACATTTTTGGGGGCCCAGCACGCAGTGTTGCTCAGGTCTAACTCTAGCTCAGGGATCCTTCCAAGATCCTCGTGGTCCCTGAAGAACCAACGTGGTGCCCAAATATAGCCGGGTATACCGTGTGCAAGGCGAACCCTTAATCATTACACTATGCCTCCACGCTATGATTCTGTGCTTGGTTTTGAGTCACACCTTGTAGTACTTAGGGCTTACTCTGTGCTCAGGGATGTCTCTTGCCAAGTCTGAGGGAACCAAAGATTCAAAACCTCTTTGGCCACATGCAAGGCAAGGGACCGACCTGGTCTGCTACTGCGCGGTACCTAATTTCATTGATTTCTCTCACCTTTGTAAGTGATTGTGCATGACTCACTTTCTCTGGTGTATTATCCTTTTTATGAAAATTAGGGTGTTTTGATAGTTTGCTATTAGTAACAAACATTTTGATGAACATCATTGTTTTATTATATGTGTTATACTTGCTTTTTACATCTCTAAATAATCCCCACTTTCCAAAATAATGAGCAAATAGAGATCATACATATATTATCTACAAATAATCATAATGTTGATGTTTGCATACATGTTTAGTTTTAATTTATTGCATAACTTAAAAGTTTCTAAAAAAAAATATAGTCATTGCTAAAAATAGAGGTTTTGCTTACATTATTCCAGAGTTCAATCAAAATATTTATTTTTCATAATTGCTCTCTGACTAATTAAAACCTAGTTTGGAGCAGGAGAAATAGTACAGCATGTAGGGTGTTTGCCTTGCATGGGACCAACATGAGTTTAATCCCTGGTTCCTATATGGTCCCCTGAGCGCCATCAGGAGTAATTCCTCAGTCAGGAATAATCCTGAGCATTGCAGGATGAGATCCAAAAAGAAAATAATCCAGTTTTACTTTATGAAGTGTACTTTAATGCCACGAAAAGATCTTACTTAATATTTGAGCATTTTGCAAATAGGTTTTATTAAACACATACACTCTATGGATAATACATAAATTATTTGCTGTTTAAGTGTATAGTAGAATGATTTTTTAATTATTATTTTAGAAAGCATAGTTAAAAATTGTGTTCTACATAAATACATGAATTTTTAAAGCCAGATTCTAAATGATGGGTTAACTCTGTTGGGAATTCCCAAAAGACATGCTTTTATTCATACACACTGAAACACACGAGGCTATTTACTTGCTATTTTGGAGCATTGTCTTTTTCTACTGTTAGCCTTAAAAACAATTATCAAAGAGCACTTGTCGTCTCTCTACTTGTGGAGTCGTATTTAAAAGGCTTAAGAACCCTCTGTGCCATTTTAATAAACTTAACTTCTCTGTTTCTTCACAGGGGCACCGCAATTGCTGGCATCGTGTTTGGAATCGTGTTCATCATGGGAGTCATTGCTGGAATTGCCATATGTATCTGCATGTGCATGAAAAACAACCGAGGGACCGGGTGGGCGTCATCAGGACTACCCACATCAATGCCATCTCCTCCTATCCTGGTAAGTGTGATGGCCGACCCCTGATGGGCTTAATTATGCCCTCTTTGAAGAGAGCTAACAGAACCAAGAAATATTCCTATAGATGCTGCCCAGAGATGGCAGAACCAAGGCCTTCCTTGGACGCTGCACTAAGGTTGTATAACCAAAGACTTTGCTATCCCAGGATGAACAAAGAATGTTTAAGTTAAACATCTGAGACTATGCATATCGTCTCCTCCTGTTTGTTATCCTTTAAGACACTTAGCCTTGAAAGCGCTCCTGCCTACAATCTCCTGCTTAATTAGCAATTGCTGACTCTTGCCCTGTTTTGTGATGTCCTGCTTTTTGGTATACATAAAAATGATTTATAGAAAACAGCACGTACGGCTGCTCTGCTCTCTTCTCTTTAGTAGTGTTAATCATGTACCTTGACGTAAACTTGCTTGTTATCTGCAGCTCTCTGCCATGTACCCACACTGAGTCTTGATCCTCCAACCAAAAAAGATAAACTTTATTCCACTCCGAAGTCTTATATCTGTGCCTCCAACCGATCGAGGATCTCACACAATAGGTAATAGTAAAGATTCTCACTGGAATACTATCCAAAAATTGAAGGCATTTCTGGGCTAGTATGGATCAATCTCATCTGAATGAAAATTCAAGTAATGAAGTCCACCTCTGATCAGGAGATATTTACATTTTCACTAGTTGACTCATTGGCTATAATTGTTATTCAGTCAGACTTATAAGAAATAGACAACTCATAACTGCTGCATCTCTCTGCCAGTATATTTGAACAAATTATTCTAGAAAACATATGTGTCTGCTAAATCATATGTGGTCTATCAATATTAAGTCGAGATAAATATTCTAGACAATTTAAATAGATCCTCTTTATGCAAACAGAATGGCTCTAAAATAGTATTAAAATTCTTAACATATAGTAAAGAAATCTAATAATACCTTACAAGTATTAGTTTAGAATTGGCTGGAAGTTCCCCTGTACACTGAATACTTGTGAATCTATTAAACAATTATATTTCTCATTAGAAGATTTCAAAAATGTGTTCTTTCTTAAATTTCTGATTCATTTGATCCCTCTGGGATTCCTTTTGGGCATCTTCTGCTTGGATGCATGTAACATAGCTCAAATGTAACCCGTCTAAAGCTCTCACTGTATTCCATCAAATCTGCCTCCACTCACATCTCAACCCATAATACTTCCATGTTTGCTACAACTCAGGTGAAAACATCCTTGGAGTCATTCTTGACAACTCTGTCCTTCAAATCTGATCCAATCTACCAGGAAAATCCTTCAACTCTGTCTTCCAGATATACATAGCTTCAGAATTCCCACTACACTTTTCCTGATGGGATCCACTACCAGCTCTCACCTCCATTCCTTGGTTACAGCCCCTCAGTGTTCCTCACCTCCCACCCTTGACTCCCAAGAGCTAATCTTAACATCCTCACAAATTGAACCTTTTAAGGTAGATGCCATATTTTAGCTTATCTCTGCTCAAAATCTTCAATGTCTTCTATTTCTGCTAGAAAAGTCAAAGCCAGATAGTTTATTATTTTAGCCAAAGTAAAGGTAAATTTTTTACTAAGCTGCAAAACAATGTTTGAGTTGTCCGTTTATTTCTTTCCTTTCTCTGATTTCATGTCTTCCTGCCCTTGGTACCCGTTATATTTCCTTTGCTCTTCACCAAACACACAGCTGTTCTTTTATCTAGACCACTACTTCCCTCATTTAATTCAAGTCTTTCATCACAATCAGTGTTCTCAGTGACCCTCACCCCAATCACCCTATGTAAGATTTTACTAAGTGTCTGCCCAAGGCAACCTATTGTTCTCACTCCACTTATTTCTTTTTGTGAAGGGCTTTACATCATCTCTTCGTCTTCTATTCAAACATAGCTTACCTAAGCATTGCTTTAATTACTCTTTTCTTTCTAGACAATAGGCTCCATAAGGAAGGTATTACTGTTTATTTGTTCGCCACTCAATCTCAGGTATATAAAATCGGGACAGACACACAGCAGGTAGTCAGCAAACATGACTGAAGGTATCATAACTCAATTCATAACAAGATCTGATTGAGTTATATATCAATGTCTAGGGATTTCCCTTAAATTGCTCTCTGGAATGTGCTGCTTTGACTCACTGCAAATGCAGTTCAAAACTTAGAATCTTGGGGGCCGGGCGATAGTCCAGCGGGTAGGGCGTTTGCCTTCCATGCAACCGGCCCAGGTTCAATCCCCAGCATCCCATATGGTCCCTGGAGCACCACCAGGAGTAATTCCTGAGTGCAGAGTCAGGAGAAACTCCTGAACATTACGGGTGTGACCCAAAAAACAAAAACAAAAAAAAAACAACTTAGAATCTTGCCACCTACCTAAGAATATTATTGGGGTTTATGAAAATGCATAAGTTAATTCTATTCCTTCCTAATCCTTATTTTTCACCTGGCCATTCTGTAACTCAAGAGAAAAGTAAGAGATTTGCATGGAAACAATTGGAGAGATGGTAGGGCAAGGAACTCTAATGCTAATAATCTGGGTATTTGTGCTTGATCAAAGAAGTTTCATTGAAATATTTTTTTTCGTGTTTTATAGAATATTTTCTCTTTTTGCATGGGTTCCACGGGGTCCCCAGCCCTGCTTAGTGCTGTTGCCCATCCGGTATGGGGATGTCACGGTTCCCCTATGGTAACAGCAACACTGCACCAGAAGGGACTTGAACCTATCAATGTGAGGAAGCCAGGGGCACCACACTGCCCATCTCTGCAGGGGCCACGCAAGGCTGTTAGAAGTGTCATAAAGATCTTTAAAGTGCATCAACATTCAGCCCTCCGGCTGCAATGATGACAATGAAAATAATAAACATTTTATTTTTTTCTTCCCTAAGCCCAAAATCTAAATAAAATTAAGATAGAAGTTCCAAAGCATCGTTATGTTAATATGAGATCCTGTGCTTTCCTGAGCTTGAAGTTTCTATTTAATGCATGGGAACACATTTTAATACTTTGTACCAGCATCGTTCATGCTGGCGGATCGCAGTAGCACTGTTGTACTTTCCATAAATTCATCATTCTGGGAACTGAATAATGCAAGGAACGTAATGGACCTTATGGTGGAAGCACTTTTACTGCAAAAAGGCTCCGTCTTGGAGAACATAATGTGCTTGATTACTTCTCATTTCCTTCTCAAAGTCACTAATTAAGCTTTTACTTAAAGGATCAGGAAACAACAGAAGAGTATTGAATGCCTTTCAAAATCTTTCATCTGTGGAAACTTAAGATATTTTTACTATATCAATTCATTAGCCCTGTGATAATTGAAATAGCAATCCAACTCAGTATAGAGTCAGAAAGTCCCAGAAGAGTTAGAAAATACTTTAGCTCATGTTATCTTATGAAAAAACTCAGTCACGGAAGAAGGTATAGGGGGGACGAAGGATTCTATGGTAAACATCATTCCTCTGCACTGAACAGAAATTGCCAGAAACAGTCTGCCGCATAAGAACCTTTGCTGGGCAGTTACCTCCCAAAACAGATGTTTATTTTTGCCACAATGAAGTGCCCTGTTTCATTACAAGCATTCTTGAAGTCATCAGTGAAGATAAGATTGCATGTCTAGGGACTGGAAAGACAGTCCAGCCCCTAGAGCTCCCTGCCTTGGAATGCAGTCAACACTGGTTAGATCCCTGGCACAACATGTGGAACTCCAGGACCTTCAAGAACTGATCCCTGAGAACAGAACCGAAAGTAAGCCCTGGGTGCTACTGGGTGGGCTCTGCCCCCAGAATAGTAGATTGCATTTCTATAGTTTTAATATGTAGCTCAGTAGTAGAACACGCAATTCACATGTTTGAGAATTGCTGGTCCAATCTTATATTACCAATATTTTCTAGAATGTCACTGTAAAGAAAGGGGAAGGTACACACATTAATCTTGTTCTTAAAAAACAAGTTTAGGGGTCCAGAGAGATAGTAAGGTGGATAAAGCACTTGCTTTGCACATGGCTGGTCTGAGTTTGATCTCGTGGCACTCCATGTGATCCCCCTAAGCCAACCAGGAGTGATCCATGAAGACGAAAACAGGAGTAAATCCTAAAGCTGTGGCAAACGTGACCTAGAAGCAAAGAAAAACAGATTTGAGGAACTAGATGTAGCTAAGCAGTAGAGCATTTACCATGTATGTGGAATCAATCCCTGGCTCAAAGAAACAACAGCAGTGTGAACACACATGCACACACACACACACACACACACACACACACTAGGTTTGGGTGATGCCTATTTAAAAGAAAATAATAGAAAACAAATAAAAGAAGCACAACCATGGTTTTGTATAACCTTAATAACAATCAGAAACCAGTGAAAGAAAAATCAAGAATTTACATGCTCGTTTCAAAAATTTAAGATTTCAACTATATTGCTGAGTTTCATGATCTTAGATTAGATAGACAGACAATAGGGAACTAGATTTCTTAGTTGGAAAATAATGTGATATCCCAGAGCTCCATCTTTGGTCTAGAAATCTATTAAATGCATGGATCTCGTAATACTGTTACATAGTGAAATTCATGATGGAAAGAGAGATGACCAGGTACTGAATTGTCGATGAATTAATTTGAGCTGTGGCAGATGGCATATTCCATCCAGGGATAACAGATACCACTACATGGAGGAATAGAGAAACTATGACACAAGAGCATAGTTACAAAAAAGCTCCTATTTATAAAGAAGGAAAATGAGCAGTAGTTTGAAGAATTATTCTGAGAATCATAGACACACCCTGTGACCTCCTGGACTGTAGTGTTTACCAAGGATGTAGGAATAAAAGAAAAACTCTAATTTCCTATTTCTTCTGTGCCTATAAAAGTTAGATTTTAATTAAAATACAAGTGCAATGTGAATGCTCATCACATTGCATGCATCCATCTCTCATGACTCCAAAATGCCTTCAACCTTTCTTACTTGGAAAATAATTCCTTAAGCAAACTTAATTCTAAGAGAAAGTAGACGCTACCTGCAAAGAACTTACTCCTAAAGTGAGTTAGAGACCAAGAAGTGAAAAGGAAAGTGAGAATTCAAAGACTTTTTGAATACAGATTTGGTGTTCTACTGAGCATGTTAAAGGGAAAGGGAAAAACTTGGGAAGTCATCACTTAAACTTTCTGAAGTTACAGGTCTACAATTAGGTAGAATCTAGAAGGTTCTCCTCATGGTGACAAAGGGATTTAATTATAACTAATTAATTATACTGATGCTATTAGAAGGAAAGTGAAATGATGGTGTCACTTGAGGATGAGGATATCGTCCATCAGGAACATGACAGTTTCGATTATTGCTTAGGGGAAATGGGGGGGGGGATGATGGAATTGTTCGTTTGATGGGGGGTGGGGACAGTAGAGATCATGCCAGGATGGAGTTCAGATAAACAGTGTACAACAGGCTTGGAGGAGGAAGAGTTTGTGCCTAACAAAAATATTGGAAGTTGTCCGTTAAAGTGCTATGCACAGTGGAGGTGAAAGAGATAAACTGAGTCATACTGAATATGTTTTTAAGAATTCTTATGAGCAAAAAAATGATTAAAAAATTAGGCAGCATCAAATTAGAAGCTAGGATCACCCCATAAACTCAGATTTTTTGTTTGCTATTATAAGAATCAGGATATTAAGGCCTCCTCAATCTCATGGCCTGATACTTATTTAGTAGGTAATAATCATATCGCAATACATTAGTCAGGTAGAAAAATTTGTCTTGACTATTGCTGGCCTAAAACAGTCCGTCACCCCCTATGATCCTCTGATTGTGCCAGGTCTGATCCCTGAGTTCAGAGGCGGGAGCAAGAACTGAGCAGCAGCCAGGCATGACCCAGAATCAATCAATCAATCAATCAATCATCAATGTTGTGACTTTCTTACTCTATCAGATATAAAAATCATTTATAAATCAATAATTAAAACATGATGTTTTTGTTATGGAAGTATGATAGGAGAAATGGGGGAAAAACTCAAAAAAATTATAATGCTAATAAAAAACAAAATGATGTGAAATGTGAGGTTTAAGAGAGAATATGCGGGGACCGGAGCGATGACCCAGCGGGTAGGGCATTTGCCTTGCATGTGGCTGTGTCGGCCAGGGGTTAGATTCCCGGCATCCCATATGATCCCCGAGCACTGCCAGGAGGCGATTCCTGAGTGCAGAGCCAGGAGAAGCCCCTGAGCATTGCGGTGTGACCCAAAACCAAAAAAAAAAAAAAAAAAAAGAGAGAGAGAGAGAGAGAGAGAATATGCCATAATTCACAAAAGGAGAGAGAAAGAGAGATATGGTAGTCTGGGGTAAGGGATTGGTGGCAGGAGGGATACGGGGACATTGTTGGTGGGGAATGTAACTGATGGAGGGATGGGTGTTGGAATATTGTACGAATGAAACCCGATCATGAAAGCTTTGTAACTGTTATTTCACAGTGATTCAATTTTTAAATAAGTAAGTAAAATCTCCACTTTCTCATAAAAAGAGAGAGAAAGAGATAAAGAGAAAGAGAGAAAGAATATGAAGAGCTGGGAGATAGGACACTAGGTAAGGAAATTGCCTTGCACAGTGCTGACCCAAGTTCAATCCCCACTACTCCATATGGTCCCCCAAGTCTGCCATGAGTGATCCATGGGCACAGAGCCAGCAGTAAGCTCTGAGCACCGCTGATTATGGGAAAAAAGGCAAACAATTATAATAATAATGAGAAAGAAAATCTAATGTTTGTCCTAGCCAAAATTAAAATCTCAGATATTTTCACAAAGAAATTCATCATTATATTTAAGGAATCATTGACATATGCTTATAAAATTATACATAAAAATATAAATGGATTAAATGCCTAATACCTAAAAAATAAGCAAATTACTAAATATCTTGTTTATTTTAAACTTTAGATATATAAAACAAGTAAAAAGTATAAAGTTAGCTATTGAAAGTTATTCTTAGAAAGTTGGGGAATTTATAAAACTATATACTTACTATTCTTAATTGTTCTCTTAATATCAATTTTAATCAAATTATTCTTTATAAGTTTTTAAGCTGAAATTTTAAAAAGCATTCTACATAAAACATGAAATGGTAAATGGAATGTGGAAAATTGCCAATCCTGGTTACCATGAAAATAATGTAAAATAGAAAGCTAATTTTCACTGTTGAATTATCAAACTAGTAAAATATAGCATAGTTCCTTGGTGGTATCATTTTTTTTTTCACTTTCTGGGTCACAGCTGGTAATGCTCAGGGGGTTTTCCTGGCTCTGCACTCAGGAGTTACTTCTGGCAGTGCTTGGGTGAACATATGGGATGCCCTCGTGTAAGGCAAATGCCCTTCCCTCTGTACTGCTCCAGCTCACCTTGCTGGTATCATTAAACAATGAATCAATTCTACTTTTGAAACTGTGCCCCTAGCACCAAAATGTGTATGTTAGGCAGTTCCTGGAATTTTATTCTACGGAAATGACTCATGTAATAAGAATTGTATACATCAGTAGATATTAATGACATTCATTTGTATAGCAATAAAATAAATTATTAATCTCAAAATAAAATGTCAGTGGACTGATATATAGCTATTTTAATCGCTATAAGAATATGTAACATTGTAAAAAGACAAAAATAAGGTGAATAAGAAAGCACCGTGGTATTTGATACCAAGGATGTAAAACATACATCTGTTCAGAATGCAGGAATTGAAGGTATTGGTTAAACTAGGGTGACAAAATTATAGAATATTTGTCTCTTTTTTCATATTTGATGAAGTAATATTTTGTAGGTCTTTTTACTCTGTCTATTTTTATTGAAATATGCTTGATATGTAATTTCAGAAGCACAATAATATTATATAACAATACGATCATAACAATAAGTCTAATTAATTCTTCCTAATATTATTGAATTATCAATTTTTTTTTGCTTTTTTTGGGTCACACCCGGCAATGCTCAGGGGTTTCTCCTGGCTCTGCACTCAGGAATTACTCCTGGCGGTGCTCAGGGGACCATATGGGATGCCGGGATCGAACCCAGGCCGGTATGAGCCAGCCGCATGCAAAGCAAACGCCCTACCCGCTGGGCTATCGCTCCGGCCCCAATATTTTTTTGATAACAAGAAATGTCTAGATCAACTCTTTACTAACTTTCATACATGCAGTTAACACTATTATTACTAGCTAACAATATTGTTAACCATTCTCACCATACTCTACTTTTCCTCCCTGGATTTATTATACAACTGGAAATTTCTACCTTTGGGCTTCTTTCGCCTCTTTGGCCTGCCACCCCAAATTCTGACAGTCACCACTTTGTTCCCTGTATCTGTGAGCATGGTTGTTTTCTAAGTTCCTCCTAAGTGAGATCAGATGCATTTGTCTCTGTCTGTCTGACATTTCACTGGGTATAAACCTATAAGACCCATCAATATTGTCACAAATAACAGAATGTTTTTCTTTTAAATGATGAATAACCTTCTCCTGTGTGTGTAGATATACCACATTTTCTTGACTCATTCATCTATTCACAGGCACTTAGCCTGCCTCCATATCTTAAATGCTGTGAATATCGCAGCAATAAATAGCAGGATGCCATCATTTTTGTTGCTGTTTTAGTTTCACTTGAGATTCGAGAAGTTGACTTGCTGAATAATTTAATTTTTTATGAAATTCCTGTGCTATTTCTCATAGTGACTGCTGATTCATACTCCCTCCATACTGAGTTCTTTTCTAGATTGCCAACACTTATTATAAATTAATATTGTATGCTTTTGATCCCCTCCCTTTACATTCATCTTAAAGATGGTATGCTAAGAAGGTGAAACCTGGGGCTGGAGTGATAGCAGTGTGTAGGGCTTTGCCTTGTATGCAGCTGACCTGGGTTTGAAACCAGGCATCCCATATCGTCCCCAGGGCACTGCCAGGAGTAATCTGAGTGCAGAGCCAGAAATAACACCTCAGCATTGCTGGGTGGGACCCAAAAAGATAAAATAATAATAACAATAAAATAAAACAGAAGATGAAACATTGCATTTCTTATGTGAATTTCATAGCATCCCCTAATTTCTCAATGTTGTAGACAATCATAATAAAAGAGGTGATTGTCTGACTCTACTTAAATCAGAGAATCGAAGTGCTGGTTATGAAACAATGAACAGGCACCATATCTCCAACTACATCCATACATTTATTTCAGTAAATTTTCTTGATTTTGTTAAATCTACACTATACCATGCCAAGAATACAGGTCCATACCTCTTTTAAGTATCTATCTTTAGGTATAAAAAAAAAGAAAAAGAATCTCTCAGCCTTAATCCAAAATTCTAAAGTCAATAACTTTAAAGACTTGTTTTGTGGTTAAACCTTATCATCTGCAAAAAGCAAAGATAACCTGATCCACAGCTATACAAGTATTAGTTTAAAACGCCATCCTATCGTGGGTATCATGAGTGATGACCCATGTTTATTTCATGATAAATCGTCCTCAAAGTGGGCCCTTCCAGCAGTATGTTATCCCTTTATCAAAATGTAGAGGCTTCGCAGAAAGGAAATGCTATTTCACATCTTAGAGTTTCAAGTTAATTCTACATCCAATAGAAACCAGAATTTTTACTGGAATGGCCTGACCTCCAGCACTTTGTACACAGGAGGCAAAACATGCTTGCTTTCTTCCCCAAAGCAGAAACATAAATGGAGGCCTCACGACAGTGAATGATGCAAAGCTGTGTGCAGTCTCTGTGAACTTGTGCTTCACAAGTGGGAGACAGGAGAAAGCGTCCCTGTCAAAACAGTATTGAGCCACAAGCCTCTAAGCTCCAGTTCAATAGACATCCAGTTACAACTTGTGTTTCACTTGGGGGCTGCCGTGTTTCATTCCTTGAATTGGGTAAAGCCTATTCTAAATCTCTGTCGCTGTCCTCCTTAGATAGAACAAAGCAAAGGAACAGTTAATGTAAAGACATTAACAGTTAATGTAAAGGGAATTGTGTGTTTAGACACCACAGGGGTTATTCCATTTTGTTACTTAAATGAAATCTTGGCATGGCCCATTCTCCGAGGGTTTAAAAGAACAGTGGAAAAGCTAGATGCCTCTTGGTTGTTTTCAATACAGAACCATGTCCTCTGCTGTGAGCCCTTAAACTAGACTAGAAAACCTTTGCTCACAAGAGTGTTCTTCAGGGCATATCATACAGAGTCCTTCTCCATCTGCTTCTTTTCCTCAGATGATTCAATTGGACTTTTTACATCCTTCAGTACAGGTTGGTCAGCAAATGGCTCAGATCACCCAGCTTCTGGCAAAGAGAAGGAAGCTAAAGAAATTCACATATAAATCTCATTTTTTTCCATTTGATTTCCGTTTGCATGCAGAGTGAGACCCAGGTACACACTGCTCAGTAAACTATACCAATCTTATAGGTAATGGTCCAATTTAGAAGGCATTTCTTAATAAGCTTGTTCAAATATTGTTTGTGCTTTTCTGCCTTGCGAACATGCAAAGTTTGGCCACTTGTGTGTTTTATTATGATACTAGACTTGTGATTTAGGCTGCGTTCATGGCAAGCAATTAAGACCGATTTCCACTGGCATCACAAGCTTGATGATGATTCAATTACTGGCAATTCATCACAGGAGTTTCTAAGGGCTTTCTCAGATGTTGCAGCATAGTTTGGTATTTGCAGCATAGAATGTCTCTCTTCAGCTGCTGAGGTGGAATTGAAATCACGACAAAACAGACATCTAAATGAATACATAATATATTGGTTACCAAATTGGATTTGAACTTAACATACATTAGAGTGAAAAAAATATTTTAGAGACATTTGCAAGAGTTTGAAAACTGAATTCTTCATCCTTATTCACAAACTTGCTTGATCTTTTCCCCCTTTGTTTCTTTCTTCTTTTCCTACATTCTTTCCTCCTGTATTATTCTCTTTTTAAAGTCTAGTATGCCACCATCAGATATACAAGTACAAAGCTGCTCATGATCGGGTCTCAGTCCTACCGTGCTCTAGCACCCGTCCCTCTCCTTCCTGCTTTCTTTCTTTCCCCCTTTTCCTTTCATTCCTTCTTCCTTCCTTTCCTGTTTTTTTGGGATTTTTTTGCTTTTTGGGTCACACATAGTGATGCTCAGGGGTTACTCCTGGCTCTGCACTCAGGAATTACTCCGCGTGCTCGGGGAACCATATGGGATGCCGGGGATCCAACTCAGGTCGGCCACATGCAAGGCAAATGCCCTACCCGCTGTGCTGTGGATCCGGCCCCCTTCTTCCTTCCTTTCTTCCTTAGCTCACTTGCCTGCTTGCTTTCTGGCCACAATCAGCAGCACTAGGGTGAGGGTCTACCCCCATCCAGGACAGTGTTCACAGATCACTCTCAATGGTGCTCAAGACCTCCCATATGAAAAGCTTACACTCAGCTCATTGAACTATCTCTGCAGCCTTTTTACTTCTTCTTACTCCTATAATTTATTTACAGCCCTTCAAGTTAAGGGGCCCCAGTACTTGGTCATCCTGGAAGCACAGGCTGCTTGGAAGCTCTGAAACTATCCCCACCCACCCCCACCCCATCCCGCAACTGCTGTGAGTCCCTGGATAATCTCTTGGCTATTCTGTTACATCATCTCTCCTCTTCTTGAAGCTGCTAATCAGTCTGGCAGAGTCATCTCACCGATATATTCCCTAGTACATTCAAGATGAATGATGACAGTACACCACTCACTCCTTTGTGATATTCAGAGCCCACACTGAGTTTTCAGTCTTTGCCATTTTATCATTCCATGTACTTTTTGCCTTGAACCAAAGTGCTCTCCCGTTTGTACTTTTGCCTAAACTTTAATGATCTCCTCATGTTGTCTTTGTTTGCTGAGGTGGGGAGGGGGTAAATCTATGTTCTCTCCAATGATTCAAAAAATTCAATTCTTTGCTAGTGCCTGATGCCCTTTTCCTTTCCTTTCTTCAGTGGCGCCACCCCCTACAGTTACGACCACGAGATGGAGTATTGTGCAGATTTGCCTCCTCCCTACTCCCCGGCTCCGCAGGCAGCAGCACAACGTTCTCCACCTCCTCCTTATCCTGGGAATTCAAGGAAATAATCCTTCTCTCCAGAGCAGCACATGTGCAAATTGGAGCCTTGGAGGGATTAAAATGCCTCAACTCAGAAACATAGAGGAAAGGACAGCTGGAAGGAATACTTTGCTCCACCAGACAATAAGTTAAGAAGAATGTCCAGACCAAGAGACAAGGCGTTTCTACTCTACTCAGAGCTGACCCCATCTGGAGTATCTTATGCACTTTGATGGGAACACGTTTGAAGAATCCACATAAGCACAAAGAACTGTCATGAAATGGACAAAAACATCTGGAAATCTCAATCCTTAAGAGATTACACCATTGATCTTTGACTCTGCAGATGAAGATTCAAGAGAATAGCCTAGATGATTTAAGGAAGCAGCAATTGGCAACGCAGTTTTCAAAGCCATCATGAGAATCGTTTTCCTTCACTCATTAAGAAGTACAGATCAAGTGTCTGAGTATTCACTATGTTTTATACTGTTTGAAACAGTATGGATGGAAGAGTTGGATGGAAGTGACAGGATGGGAAGTTTCACTTCACAGAATGAATAATTGGATTTTTTTTTTGCTCACTACATTTGCTTTGTGACACTTCCAAATAGAATCTAGAATCTAGAGGACTGTCAGGCACAAAGATGTTCTAGGAGGGATAGCTAGGTCAAATGTCAGTGGACTCTACAGATTCGAAACTTCTGCTCTTGTTTTAGGTAGATGGAAGATGCAGTTTTGTATTCCAAGAATTAAAAAAAGGAAAAGTTGAACGTTATTTAATTTTAGAGTTAGACAGTCAGCAACGCTCAGTAGCTATATTAAGCTGAGAGCCCTTCAGTATTACTGCAATCTAAAAACCTGACTTGATTTAGAATATTAAGACAGGGATTATTCCAAATGTGGGCAAAAAAAAATGAAGTTTCACCAACAACAAACTTATCACCTTGGATTAACAGATAAGAAGACAAATATCCCCATGGGACCTTCTACCATAAGTTAAAGTCTCAGAACTTGACCACGAAATATAGAGCAGCTTACAAAAGAGAAGAATGAAAATAAAAATTTGGATTTTCTTCTATAGAATTCCTTTCATATGTAATTTAGACAAAGGTTTGTGTTTCCTTTTGTACTACTGTCACTGCTATACAGTGGATGAGCAGGTTAAGATATCGACATCAAATTGATGCCTTATGCCAAAATTCTAATTTTATGATGTGCCTTCCTTAGGTGTGAAAGCTTTTAATAACTGATTCCAGTGTGCCATATTTTGCTGCAAGTGCCCATCACATTCATATTTTCATATGAGTACCATTTAATATATGTAAAATAATATGCTGAGCAAAAATTGGGAATAGGTAACCAAATATTTTTGTCATATTGTGATGAGGCCTTTTTCATTAAGCATATTCATAATAATTCAGTGAAATTATAAAGTGAAGCTAAGAAATTTACTGAATAAAATATAGAAATGTCTTAAGTATAAATTATGGTTTCCTTACTTTGTCATTACAAATATTACGAGTTAGGTGGTTTATTTTACTTTTTAAATGCTTTGATCTGATGTAAATATGGTCTAAATGTCAAAGAGATCTAAAAGCTACCTATATTTTAAATGGCTTTGTGTGAATTTTGGGGGGCATATATTATTTTCTCAAGAAGACACAAAGTATCCAAGACTTGCAGCCTATCCTATGACTGAGATTTGAGCACAATTTAACAGTACATATGTTTTAATTTATCTCTCTTCCTCAAGTGCAAGTAGCCGACACTCTAGCTATGCAACTCAGATGCCAGGCTTTCTCTCTAGCTATGCAACTCAAATGCCAGGCTTTCTGTGGCTTTCCGGGAATATTGGTTTCAAATGCAGCATATATTCCTTAGGAAAATAAATGGAGAGAAAACCAAAAGAACAGTTGGAATTGAATCATCATCGTCTTTGCTGTCAGTAAATATCCATCATGTCCTTCCCATTTCTTTATTTCATATTGGAACCATTTGCATCTGCCTCATCTCTTTTCTTTGAATTGTTTCTGACAGCCTTCCTTAAGGTCTATCACAAACCCATAGAGCTATAATAGATCAATCTTTCTACTATTTTTATTTAATACCACAATATCGTAAATGTACACATTTTCAGTATAGATATTTGGAGTTCAGTAATGATTTTTGTAGAAAATTTACCTTGGGGAAAACTATATGTTGTGAAAGCTTTGGACTATAGTTATTTAAAAATGAATGTATTTGCTGAGGTCAAAAAAATTTACAAAATAATAAAAATTGTTACGAGAACTGTATTTTGATTGTCTCATGTCCTTTATACTCATGAGGATAGTCTCATTATTCTTATAGGAAACTCAGGGCTGAAGGCAGAGAGACTTTCTTTTCAGTCCTATCTCCTGACTTAAGGGAAGAGCCTTTTATAACTATAAAATGTTTTCTTTTAAAATGGAACAGTGTGCTCACAATTGTCGAGGGTACTAATGCCAACCTAGAACTGAGCATTAAATAGAGGCAAAAAGATACACATGACAACCCTTTAATGTATGTTCTGTAATCCATAATCTGGGGGGAAGGAAAAGAGAGAAGAGAGAGAAATGGAAAGAAATAAAGAACCTGCCATGGAGGAGGGCTGGGGGAGGGGAGGGAACCGGGGACGTTGGTGGTGGGAGATGGGCACTGGTGGCTGGATGGGTGCTGGAACACTGTATGACCAAAAACCCAAATATGAACTTTTTTAATTGTATATCTTTGTAATTGTAAAAATAAAAAATTATTTTAAAAAAATGAAGGAAATAAGGACAAGAAAGAATTATAGTTGAAGAGAAAGAAAAAAATGTTTTCTTTTATCTCTCTAAAACTTTCTGCTCTGAAAAACATAACTTTATTAGCTCTGTTAAGTTTTGTGAAAATTCCATGAACACATGTAAAAGTCTGAGTTTAAAGATTTTTTTAAATATTGTTTTTTAAAATACCAAAAGGATGACTTGAAACAGCAGGTAGGACATTTGCCTTGCGTGAAGACAGTGCAGGTTTTACGTCCAGTACCCCATATGGTCCCCTGGTCCCCTGAGTCCACCAGGAGTGATCCGCGAGGACACGCAGAGCCAGGAGCAAGACCTGGGCCCAGCCAGTTGCCACAAAACTGAATGAAAAAATTCCAAAGAATCACCTAAGGATAAAAAGTCCTGCAGTAGTGCTGCTCACGCATATGGTTACTTAGTCAAGTGCATTCAACTGAATGATAACTTTACTACTTCCTGCTCACAGCCATCCTTCCAAGGCTGCCTTGTGCCAGGTGACTGGTGGCTGCCTTCCTGAGAAGTATGACTCTACTAAGTCCATCTATGAGAATTGCATTAAGATTACAGGAAGATTATGAAGCTCTACAAGCCAGTTTTAACAGGAAAAAATATGGAGTTTGCCAGTTCATTAGAAAAAAAAGTCCTTTACAAATGTGAGTAAATGGTCATGAGTGTCCATTGGGGCTGCATGAGCACCCACAAGCAATGAGAAAGAGGCCCACGAGAAAGGGGCTTTCGTCTAGGTCAAGGGTGCAGAAGCTGTAATGAGAACTGAAGGACTAACGGCTGCAGAGGGGCCTTGGACTTGATCCAGGAGCAGGTGACAGTGGTCACAGCCTGCTGTCAGAGTCTAATGGATTCTGCAGTTTTGTTCAGTTCTAGAAGTTTCTACTGTGGTTCTAGACCATCCTAAGGGATGGCCTTTTTCGCACTATCAAATATAAGCAACACTCACCCTGACCTCTCCTCCCAGGTTCTTATTTAGCCAAAATTATTTTTAAAATGTTCGACTGTAGGTGAGGTTCAGTCCAGCTCATGTCAGCTATACCTTGAACCCATCCAGTGGTGGAGCTCTAGGTGCCATTGCTTTTATCACTTAATTAAAAAACCCTAAAACAACTGCATCAAAGTGAAATGCCCCCTTATTTATCTACTTGAGTCTTCTTCATTCTGCTGGATACTTACAGAACCTAGTAGAAATATATAGAATTTTTTAAAAAATTTTCTTACTGTAGGACCAAAACTCAAAAAGCAATGATGCTACTTGTATAAGTACCAAGCTTGTCCAAGGAAACCCCACTGTGTAGTATGGCTTTATTAAAACTGTATCAGAAAAGGAAATGGCGTATCTAAATAAAGAATCTATAGGTGATTCTCTTTGCCATTTCACCATCTCATGCCCCATCACTACCTCTTAGGACCCAATTATGCCAAAGAAAGGACCAAGAATTCTAACTCCCTAATAGCGCCTATCTGAGAAGAAGGAGGAGGAGAAGGAGAGGGGAGGAGGAGGAGGAGGAGGAGGAGGAGGAGAAGAAGGAGAAGGAGAAGAAGGAGGAGGAGGAGAAGGAGAAGAAGAAGAAGAAGAAGAAGAAGAAGAAGAAGAAGAAGAAGAAGAAGAAGAAGAAGAGGAGGAGGAGGAGGAGGAGGAGGAGAAGGAGGAGGAGGAGGAGGAGGAGGAGGAGGAGGGGGGAGGAGAAGAAGAACAAGAACAAGAAGAACAAGAACAAGAAGAACAAGAACAAGAAGAAGAAATTCAGAGTAAGAAAATTACAGGTTTCTCTGATATGTCTAGTCTATGTGTTGAAGTTTCTGAATTCCCATTATGTTTCAGAAATATGTAAATCATGTTTACCAGAATGTAACATGATAAGTAGTAGTCCTACATCTTTCATAAAGATCCTGATTTGGTGATTCAGAATTAACTATATATGCATACATGCATGTATATATATTTGTACATATATAAATATAGTTGTTTCTTAGTACATATACACACATATATACACTTATACACACACATGCCAATTTCTTCCAACCTTTGTTCCTTCACTTCCAAGTCTAACTACTAATAATTTACTACCCTTACTGTGGATGTAAAATCATCTGGGTATGCATATCTGGGTCCCTCTGGCTTAGAGACTTTCACAGGATATAACTGAGTAAATCTGCTTTCATGCTGACTCACAAGTGTAATTCTTGACTGGATTCCATCCTTTCCAGACTTTTGGCTGAGGAGCCACATTTTCCCATGCTAGTGAGCAGAGTCTACCCTCAAATCCTTATCATAAGCACCTCTCTCCTGGGTAAAGTATTCAACTTGCTTTTTTGTGCAACAAGTGAATGACAATGTTGCAAGTGAGTGTTAATAAATGTTAATGCTAGCAAGACAAGGCTCTCGGGCTTTTAAACTCTAACCTTAAACATGACATATCTCTTTTGCCATAGTCTCTATTCTTGATAATTTAGCCATTAGATCCAAGCTGTGGAAGAGGAAGGATTATATATGGGCACAAAATCTAGGAATTGGAGAATATTAAGAATCACGTTAATGTTACTTGAACCATTAGTCAACCTCATAGCAGGGATATTTGATCCCAGTCTTTTAAATCACATTGCCTGGAGATTAGATACCCTTTGCTCTAACAGGAATGTAACAACTCGACAGCTGAAAGAATTCCAGACTCATGTTAAAGTTTGATCAAATTTCTTTCGTTAAAATGGCATGGTTTAGAGTTGGCAACCTCCCAGAGCATGGATATTAGACAAGTCTTATATTCCTAAGGAATTTTTAGAAGGAGACATGTATCTGTTATTTGCTTTTCATTTAAGCATTGCACAAAAACACATAAATTTTTGGCAGGAAATGAAGTATACCTCATCTGACATACCTATGGCAAGTATGGAACACGGTCTCAGTTCTAAGCTTTGTTTCAACTTTGTTCCAAGATATTCAATCTTCAACAAGCAAAGAATTTCAAGACATGTTTCTAGATGAATTTTCAGTAAGTCAAGTTGCTACCTAGCCTAATCTCAAACACCTTCACTAAAAATGGAAATATCCAAAGAAATCTTTGAAATTGTAGAAACATGTACTCTGGAATATTTGCGCTCTCTGGAGTCATTAAAAATATAACTGGCTTCAAAATATAGTTTGCAGTTACATACTTTCATTTCTATATTGTTTCTGCTTTTTCCTTTTCTACACCATTTGACAGCAGCTTTAGAACATGCACCACCTACCAGTTCCTAGTGCTGAGTGGAAGTAGGGTAATCATTTTCTGAGTTGCAGTAGGCCCAACGCATTGATTAAATAATATAGCTCACATTGTTCCAAAGGTGGAAAAGGCTGCCGTATTTTTTTTCTGACTGAAATATACAGAGAACCAAGCGAGGAGACTTCCCAACCTTTGTATCGTACTTCAAGTGATAGTCTTCATTATCCCATATCTTGTATATTATCTTCTCTGTGTGCAGCACAGTCACTTGAAAGCAGTTAGATGGATTAAGTAATTGGAATGCAAGACCTTCTGCCTTGCCTGTGAGCATATTTGGAAAATTGCCCCTGAATCTCTCAATCTACACAACACAGGCACCACATCACCTTACCTGGGGATAATAATTGCTTCTTCCATAAATCATTTCATATCTTTCAGAGGTAGCAAAAAGGCTTACTTCTCTTTCCAGGTGTAAATAAAGGACCTGTCTATGATGAGGAAAGGCTGATCATTTCACTGCTCATTATTTTTTGCACACAATTCTATCCTTTATAAACTAATTTTGTACTATATCAGGCCCTTGTCACAGGTTCGTTAAATATTTGTCTCTCCCGCATGAGACAATAAGCATTTTTACTTTGTTTAGTTTTGATTGACGGCCATATTCAGCTGTGCTGGGGTGTTGTCTTTTTATGGCTCTGTGCTCAAGGTTGTCTCCTGGGGGCCAGATATGGAGACATATTTAAACTTGAGTTGCCTTCATGCATGGCAGCAGATCTACCTGCTATACTATCTTCAGCCCATAGAGATGATAAGCTCTTTGATAGCCCAGAATGTCTCTTAGACCAACCTTTCCAGCTCCTCCGGAAGGGTCAAGCCTACTTGGTACAGGAAATAAACATATCATGTTGGAAAATTTTGGCAATAAAATAATGGAATAACTAAGAATTAGAAGATGATGATAGTGGCTAATGTAAAAGCACCTGCCAGAGAGCTGAAGAAAGGGGCTGCTTTATTGGCATTTAATTGAAGATGAATATCAGTCCAGACACAGTACTGTCAGTAGCACAGCATTAGAACATGCCTGCTCAAGCCCAGGACGTGTTCCTAATGACTCACTCAGTGAAAACATGACAACACACCAGTTTGGGAGAAGCAGTTTTATAATTCAGATTAAATTTGAGATTCTATTACACACAAAAAAAATACACTGACCAAATACCAGGAAGGAATGGCCTTATAAGTAACATTTCCATGGCATGAATTCTAATTTGGACTTTAGCTATAGGTATTTTTTTAACTGAAATAAGATTTCATAGTAGTCACATCATCACTTTTTTCAGTATATGTTACCTTAAATTATCATAATAATAGTATGATTGTTTCCTTTGGTTTGGCTTCTTGCTGTGTGTCTCTGTGGGTGTGTGTGTGCGTGAATACAAGGTACATTT
>JAJIBD010009426.1:0-33612 GCA_021461705.1 Cryptotis parvus | reverse complement strand
ATATATTGCAGGTATAAACAAAGATTAGTCAAGGACTAATCAACAGATTATCTCTTAGGTAAAACACTGGAGAGAGAGAGAGACTGACTATAAGTAATACATCTTAATTTCATGAGCTTCCATGTAATCTAGATGGTACCCACAAGGTCCTTCTTATTATTATCTGCACCAGGGTGATTCTGAGTATCTTGTTCTTGTGTACTGAAAGGGTCACACTCGCCTGCTTAGAGCAAACTAGTATGATCCTTCCTATAGTCTTCCTATAGTCTCAACGTAGCCAGGTGGTAGTCTCCTGGTAAATTCTAACTGTCCCACATTGGGTGCAGTGGGTATAAAGAGGAGCTGTGCCCAATCTAGAAAACATAGAAGTCTTAGTAGATGTATAAGTCTGGAGTTATTCAATCAAGATGACTTCTGTAACTACCACACCCTCTAGCAGTGTTTACATAGAAGAGAAGTCTCATTAGAATGAACCTTGGCTTAAATAGATTAAGCTGGGAGTGGACAAAACAACAAAACTCCCAGAATAGCTGAAACCTGTCCTCCAACACTCACCAAGTGGAAACAAATCAAATTTATTTTCTCACTCTCTTTATTTTCTTCTCCTCTTCTTTTTTCTCCTCTTTCTCTCCATTCTTTCATTCTTTCCATTCTTCTTTCTTTCATTCTTCTCTTTTTTTCTTTTCTTTCTTCTTTCTTTTTCTTTCTTTCTTTTCCTTTTCTTTTCTTTCTTTCTTTTCTTTCTTTCTTTCTTTCTTTTCTTTCTTTCTTTTCTTTCTTTTTCTTTCTTTCTTTCTTTCTTTCTTTCTTTCTTTTCTTTCTTTCTTTCTTTCTTTCTTTCTTTCTTTCTTTTCTTTCTTTCTTTCTTTCTTTCTCTCCTTCCTTCCTTCCTTCCTTCTTCCTTCCTTCCTTCCTTCCTTCCTTCCTTTCCTTCCTTCCTTCCTTCCTTCCTTCCTTCCTTCTTTTTCTCTTTCTCTTCTCTTCCTTTTTCTTTTTTTTCTTTCTCGCCATACCCAGAAATGCTGCAATGCTCCAGGGTTTACTCCTGAGTTCTGCACTTAAAAATCACTCCTGGAGATGAAATGTCCTGTATATGTCTACCAGCCCTCTTTCTTCCATCTCCTCTTTTAGGGCCAGTATTTCCTTGGTAAGTTTCAATCTTGTTGATCTATCCAGGGTTGATAGAGCAGTGTTGAAGTCTCCAATTACAATTGTGTTGCTGTCAATGTCTTCTTTGAAGTCTATTAGTAGTTGTTTTAGGTATTTTGTTGGCCCCTCATTGGGTGCATATATGTTTAATAGCGTAATTTCTTCCTGATATATGCATCCCTTGACTATTAAGAAGTGACCTTCACTGTCCCTTCTGACCTTCTTCAGCCTGAAGTCTATGTTGTCAGATACCAGTATGGCTACCCCCAGCCTTTTTGATGGGTTGTTTGAGTGAAGGATTGTTTTCCAGCCTTTTATTTTGAGCCTGTCTTTGCTCCGATTGTTCAGGTGTGTTTCTTGAAGGCAGCAGAATGTCGGATTCAATTTTGGATCCATTTTGCCACTCTGTGTTTCTTAACTGGTGCATTTAGACCGGTTGACATTGGAGTGATATTATTGTCATGGGATTTTGTGCCATCTTTCTGTGTAGGTTGGTTGTTCTTTTGGGTTATGTCTCGTCTCTGTACTTCTTTATTCATCTCTGGCGCTATTCACCATAGCTAGAATCTGGAAACAACCTAAATGCCCGAGAACAGAGGACTGGCTAAAGAAACTGTGGTTCATCTACACTATGGAATACTATGCGGCTGTCAGAAAGGATGAAATTATGAAATTTACCTGCAAATGGATGGACATGGAGCTCTATCATGCTGAGTGAAATTAGTCAGAAGGAAAAGGACAGATATAGAATGACTGCATTCATTAATAGGATATAGATACCAGTGTTTTAATAAATATGGGGAAATGGTAATGGCAGATTTAAACTCACCACTGAATATACACAAAGAGACTTAAGTGATAAACTCTAAATATCTGCAGGGCTAGCCACAATGTGTAAAATAAGAGGGAGAGAGATGCAGAGACAGAGAGAGAGATAGAGAGAGAAAGAGGGAAAACTGGGGGGTACCTAAGTATTAAGGCGGGTGGGGACGGAGGGAGGGGGTACATTGGTGGTGGAAATGGGGCACTGGTGGAGGGATGGGTGCTGGAATACTGTATTACAAGAACCAATTATGAACACCTTTGTAATTGTATGTTTCCACGGTGGTATAATAAAAAAAAAAAAAAAAAAAAAAAAAATCACTCCTGGAGGTCCACCAGGGAAAATATGGAGTACCAGATAGAATTATGGTGGTCATGTGCAAAGCAATTGTCTTAACCACTGTACTATCTGTCTAGCTCCATCAAAAACAAGTTCTTGCTTTAAGACAATGTAGAGAAAAGGTATTTCCTGTGGTCACAGGTGTAGGGAGGGGTAGATTATAAAGAGGGACAATGATTATTTGAAGATGATGGAAATGTTCTATTTCTTAGTTGAGGAGGTGTGTTTTGTGCTTTATGCTTATAAGCTTAGATAAGTATCAAAACTGCAGAATTATAAACCTTAAATGAACTCAGATTTGTACAAAATTTCTCTATGAAGTTTCATTTAAGAAAACTGTGTCAGTATGATAAAATTAATTTACTCAAATTAATGTCTTTTGACATTTAGTGATCAAAATAAGTTTTATGATTGCTTCATAAAGTTTTAATAAGTTGATCCTGTAATAATTTTAAGCAAACAAAACCACCTACCCATATAAATATAGGAAATGAAAAGTATCTGAGTATTAAGACAATTTAAAATATAGGACTGTAAGGATGTGAAATCATTCGAGACTCCCTTTCCTACTCAGGAAAGAACTGGAAACTGATCTTTGTGGATATGAGAAGAAGCAGCCCTATCTTTTTACCTCTTCACCGACCAAATGCTCTCTTCAGTTCTTTGCTATGCACGGGAAAACAAGAAATACCTTTTCAAAGCTTACCCTCTTCCTTTGCTTATTTTATATTTGTCATGATATCAAAAAATAGCAGCTATGCCATTGTTCGCTTTCTCCATCATGGCAGATAATTAATCTACCTTTCTGGTCAACTATCTTAAGTTCACCAATTAACTGCTATCTTTGAGCAAGATTTCACTTTGCCTCGGTGAAGTCTCTAGGGAAAATGTCTAAATGCAGTGCCCTATTTTCATGCAACCTAATGCTCCTAAACCTTATACTATCTCTTGGATCTTGGATTAGGCTTGTTGTAGAAGACACAGAGCCAAAGACCTGAAAAGGTCTAAATGCTCGCGTAATACCACAGAAAGTGGACAAGACTATTAAGAATTGTTGTTTTAGTGCATTAAATGGGTAGAATTTTACAGAACAAATAGTAAATAGATCAATTTGGTCTCTCAGCAATTGCACTCAGAACTTAAAATCAGAGCAGAATACTCTCAGGAAAAGACATTTGCATGTATGTTGATGAGGCAGAGGATCCCAATTACCTGCTGCACAGAGAGACAGTCTCTTGTGCCTTGACTTCCCAAGCCAGGCACAGAAAAGCTATCTTTCTCTTTTTGAAAAGCATTAGTAGTGGTTGGAGAGAGAGCACAGTGGGTAAGGCACTTGCCTTGTGCGTGGCCTACCTGGGTTTGATCCCAAGCACTGACTATGATTACCCGAGCTCAGCAAGTAGTAATTCCTGAGCAGAGTTAGAAGTATTCCCTGAACTTTGCCACGTGAAGTACAAGAACAAAAACAAAAAGGACTATTTATCTATAAATTAGCTTGAAATAACAATAATAAATTTACTAACAGTTAAACATATTTGTAAAAATATTTTTACAAATGGAGAAAATTAAAACAGACATTATTTCGTATTTTCAAATATTATTACTACTTAAAATAAGCATGTTCCTCATAGTTGCTTCTACATCCTAGCAGTTGTGATATGCTGTTTTGATAGAAATTCATGTGTGGGTGGGTGTGTATGTGTGCATAAGTGTGAAGAAAATCCATGTACATATATGTTCATATATATTGGAAAATGTATTGTACAGATTATACATCTATATTGGAAAATAAAGGGAGAATTTTCTAATCATAATAGATAATGTGGATATAATTTCCTATTATGAAAAGAAGGCAGAAACCCCACCTTTCCCAACCAGGGCAGGCCTACTCATGGAAAGTTACCAATTTAGGGTCTGAGTGTCCTTTTCATCTTGAAGTAACCTTTTTGTTATCTACAAAAGGCCCAGAACAAATTCCTGTTAGAGGGAACCCCCCGCCCAGAACCTACTATCTGGCCTGAATTGCCTGGATTGCATTCCTGCACCTACGCATAGCGGTTGCTGACCCATGATCCGACCCATGATCCCACGCTTGTGTCTAGTCGCACCAAATATAGAAAGAAGTATTAAGAATGATCTGGTTGGTGGGGGATGGTTACTTGGTACAAAGTGATTGGCTGCCTGTGCAAGACCTTGATGTAATATTTTAAATCTATTGGATGGTTATGCGCGGGCTTTTCTGTAGCAGCGGAAATATCTCTTAAAAGATCACTCCCTGGAAGGGCTCGGGGCTCTTAGCCACTGACTGCCTGTGGTCACGCTTATGAGACCGGGTATACTGGAATATTAATAAAAACCCTTGCTTTTGCATAGGACCCGGTCTCTCAGAGTTTTCCTTGGTAGGTGCGGCGTTTGAGGCTCCCAGTCAGTCACCCCCATCGGATGACCAACTCTTTCAATTATACTGATAGTTCTTTTAGTCTAGTTGTAGATTGGAATCTAGTACCCTATCAATGAACTTTTCATTTTCTGTTGCATTAAAATTCTTCCATTGAAACCCACTTCCTTTTGTCTTTGCTCATCTCTGGTCCACTCCTGCAGAAACTCACATAGCGCAGCTCAAGAGAAATTACAATAGGTCATTTAGTGACCAGAGATTAGGAAAACAAGTTCGATTTTTCTTTCTCTGACATCCTTCCAGTTAGATCATCATTGAATTTTGGGGTAGTGGGTTTATTTTATACTTCCATAAGAGAAGATAATGTTTATTTATGAAATATACTTCTCTATAGATAAATATTTCATCTATGCTTATATTTTCCTGTACTCATAGATAGAGTAATAGAGATGACTCTTAGAGTAAATGACGATCAGATTTGTTATGTAAAATCATAGCTATATCTTATCCCGACATTCTTGTTTTGTACTGGTGTTAAGAAGGTGAATGGGGTCCAGGAAAGCACCATAAAAGCCTGAAGGACTCCTGCAAAATAAATCAAACTTGGGAAGTGTAAATGAGCATACATTTAAAGTTACTCGAACCGCTTCCACATGTGATAGGGAGAATATCATTTACCTTGTAGTTATTAAAACAACATAATGCATGTGGATCTCCTAGTTAATAAATAATGATGTAAAAGCCTCATTAACAGGAAACTCAAGGAGTTGACTTTCAGTTGACTTCTGGCGACTGTTCCCTTGTACCCTAAATCTCAAGATTCTGCTAGCTTGAATAAGAGATTGTTCTTTTCTTATGGAAAGCAACACCTCACACTGGACTAGAGCAACTGCCCCTGTGGGAGTTGCTAGACATTGTTCAAGGGAGACAATGGAGGCTGGAACAAACAGCATGAATTGGGAGCCACAAGACTGAGAAAGCATGAAAAGCACCAACACATACACAGTACGATCAGTGAAAAGAGATTTTTCCTGGTTTTGTTTTGTTTTGAGATTGTCAATAAAAGGTGGTATTCCTAACCCTCTCTGTGAAAAATGAACAAAAAATTCAGAATTCTGACATATGGATTTGATTTTAAGAGACCATTTTGATGCCAAAACTAAACAAGAACAACTGTTTACAAGCAGCTGACAACAAATAAGAATCTGAAGCTAACACCTGAAGACCTCATAGGGGAAACATCAGTGAGGAAAGGAAGAAAAGAAACAGGGAAAACCTCAACATTGAAAAAGAAAAGTGACTCTGTGGAAGCACTGGAAATAAAACATTGGCTTTAAGTAAATAAGAATTCTTTGGAGGGAAACAAGCAAACAAAAAGGAATGTCACTGATGCAGGCCAAGAGGGAAAGCTGGAGATATGGTCAAAGTGACTAAAAGGTAAACTTAGTTTTCTCTTATGACTGGGGTGGGTAGGGGTGGGCACCAGTCAACTCACTGAATGTTTGGAATTTAAAATGTTTGCTTCACAATTGAAAAAGGAACCTCAATAGTGTTTAGCAGTTGTGAATAGATCTCTGTGGGCAAAAAACAATGAACAATGGGCAGACAGGGTGGGAAGACTCAGAAAACAGCCAGTCAAGCCTATGACTATGGTTATTTTCAGTGAACTGCCTGTTCTCAGGATTGTAGTATCTTATTAAGTAAAGATAAAACAGTCACATTTTCCTAAGAGGACTATGGTAGCTAAGATTTATGGTGTCTGTCTTCCAAGAGACTGAGTGTTTGTTTAAAAAAATTAGGGAGAGATAGTACAGCAGGGGTAGGGCGTCTGCACACGGCTGACCTGGGTTTGATTCCAGGCATCCCATGTGGTCCCCTGAGCACCGCCAGGAGTGATTCCTGAGTGCAGAGTCAGGAGCAACCCCTGAGCATCGCCAGGTGTGAACAACAACAAAAAAAAATTAGTCATCATGATTTACAATACTGTTAGTGTTAAGTTTCATGTGTACAAAATTCCAACTTCACACCTTAGTGACTTTTAAACAAATGCTCTGTAATCTTCCAACATCCAATAAAACAGGTGCAAGATTGATTTTTAAGTTTCAGAAAGGAATACTTTTACTAACTCTGTAGTCAAATAACAATGGCATAATTCACACAACTAGCAGGTCTGTTTTGTCTCTGTCTCTTACAATAAACACAGATCTTCCCAGGGTCTCAAATAGCGGGTAGGGCCTTGCCTTTCAAGCAGCTGACTGGAGTTCAGTCCCCAGCAACACATGTGGTCTCTTTCGCCCCACCAGAAGTGATCCCTGAGTACAGAGCTAGGAGTAACCCCTGAGTACTGCTAGGTGTGACCCCAAAACCAAATCCAACAACCACAACCCCCAAAAAAATCAAATTTCTTCATCTCTATCTACACATCTTTTCATTACCAAACTCATCTTCAGCTCAAAGGGCAGTTTGAGGAGAAGCATATGAAAGGAGATACCTGAAAATACTCCCTAAGGCAGAAGCTATTTTACCAGCCAATGTGCACAACAGATTACGAGGAACTAGCTAAACTTATTCAAACTGTTTTGTAGATTCAAGCATATCGTTAATTTTTAATATTAACTAAGATGCTCTAACACGTGTTTGTGGGCCTCAGATAGGTTATTTACATCAAACAGATAATTAGCATGGAAGAAGAGCTTTGCCGATTTGGATAAATCTCAAAGATAAACCACTGAGAATAAAAAAAAACTAGCAGTGGAAAGTTATATACTATTTATTTTGCTGCTTGATCCAATCTTTGACATACAAAGTGGTGCTATATATTATATATGAGTAAGTACACATTTGGTGAAGTTATGAAGCCATGGATCACCTTGAAATTCATCTAACACCAGCTGCTCTAACAGATAGTCCTTAATTTTTCACGACTTCACTGCAATAAGAACTTATTTTCATTTGAGCATAGTCTAATGCCTGTGCTCCTAGTTCCGCACGGCCTCCCAGGCTTCCGACTCATTCCATTCTGCAATTCCTCCCTCTTCAAGTGGCAAATGGGGAGGATAATGAGAAAAACAGCCACCCTGTCACTACCTGTGCAGAGTTGCTTCCACCCTTTTTCCAGTAGTGAGAGCTCTTAATCACACACTCACCCTAACTCCATGGAAATATGGGTGACTAGTTTATTTCCTACTCAATGCTTCAACCTCCTAGAAATATCTTGCTATGATGAGTTGCCACAGATGGAAAGGATGCTAAAAATTTCTGGACTGTTACTACCTGAAGTCAGAAAAAAAATAGCAAATGAAATAATAGGCAAATTTTTAATACGTTTTAAAGCTATTTGAGCAAGAAATGTAGCTCTGTGGAAGAGTCTTGCCTGTGTGGGAGTTTCAGTTGATCCCTGACACCACACATACAAAAAAAACCATAATAGTAATCAAGCAGGTGAAGGGTAAATGAGTATTTTGTTATTCTTTATCCTCTCCTAGCATTTATTAGCATGGTGTAAATATGATGCAAGCCTCTTTCAAAAAACATTTTTTGGTTTAAAAAGGATCATAAAGAACTAGGGCTAGAGAGATAGTTTAGCAGTAAGGTGCTGCCTTCCATGAACCCACTGAGTTTAAATCACGTACCACATATAATTCTCCCAAGGATTACTAAATGTGATATCTGAGAGCAGAGCCAGGAGAAGCCCTGAATACTGCTGGATGTGGTCCAAAGGGGGGGGGGGAGGTACAGGAAAAACATTTCCTTAGATATTGGTTATCATATAGTAACTATATGATAGCTAACTATATGATAGCTTTTTTTTGATAAAAGAATTGTCAAAATAAAGCCAATAAGCAAAGTTTTTACACGATTTCAGGATTGTGAAATAACAAAAGTCTATGCAATAGAAAGTATGCCACAAAAGACAGAAATATTTACCATCTTGACCTTCCATAAAAAATAAGAAACTAATAACTTTTGTTCTAAAACAATAAAAACATGACTTTCTATCTTAAAAACATAATATTAAGGCTATGAAATTGTTTCCAATGCTTTATGAAAGTGGATTTCAAATTTGCTTTGCCTTTTCGTCTAGAATTTCTTTTGTACTGTGCAAAATTTATGCCATATAGTCAAAGTTCTTAATATCTTCCTGTGAACCTTCTTGAATTTGTTCCTGGGTGAAATGAAATTCCTCACTAAAATATGTTCTGCAATATATTATTTCATTTTTTTAAACTGTGAAGTAATGCTCAGATGTATTTCAAAATATCTCATCCTTACAACTGAGTATTTACTATTAACATAATTTATATGACAAATATATCATTATATAATACATAAGATATGCTAAACATTCTGTTGTATAGAATTATTAATATGAATTTTATGTAATTAATTATTATCAACTCATTAAACAGTACATTAAAGCACAGAGATTTTGTAACTTGCATAAGACCACACAGCTATTAAATGAAATTTAGTGACGTTCAAATCCTGACATCTGATTTTAGAGTCCAGGTTCTTTACCACTATACATCCTTTCCTCCCATTTTATGTTTTATTTCTTATATATATGATATTTTCTGAAGAAAGTATTTTCTTAATTTTAATGATGAAACCGTATTATTATTAATCCTGAAATTTAAGTTCATACACTCATAGTTTTACATTAAATTTTTATTTGAACATGTGCCTATACATTTTTAGCAAGTGAGACAAAGAGTCGACAGCAATTGTGTTGACTATTAATTTTGCTTCATAGTAAAGGGAACATTATGAATTCCTAGCACTTAGATGTTGTCAATGACCAGGCAGGAGAGTCTTGCTGACAGCATAGGTGATCATTGGCAAATTATTTTTGATTGAATATACCATATCAATTCATAATATATATCATGAATGTTCTTCACTGTATCACAGTATCACTTTCTGTATCACTGTCTTCCCATTCATCATCGATTTGCTCGGCGGGCACTAGTAACATCTCCATATGTCCTGTCTCATGCTAGTAGAGCCCAAGGGCATCTGCTTGCTCCAGGAACATAAAGAGCCTCAAATCATTCCATCAGGTCATGGGAATGAGGTCTATAATTGTTACTGGTATTTGGCATATCAAATATGACACGGGTAGCTTGCCAGGCTCTGCAGTGCGGGTGGCATACTCTTGTAGTCACCTCGAAACATTTTAAATGACTGCATAATGTTCTTTATATAGATGTACGATTTTTTTTTACCATTTTAACTGAGATACTGGGATAAGTAGTATTGTTAATTAGATTTTTCATATTTTATTTTAGTTGCATGAGACTACATTTGTAGGAGTCAAGATGTGCAACTGAGTCAGCCTATTGTACTTTGGTTCACCAACATCAGTCCTCCACCGTAAGTGGGGTGTCAAATCCTTAGAGTCCCTGGTGATCACCAATGATGTTAGGGTCACCTATAGGATACTTCTCCTGGTCTGAAGTATCCTATAGGAAATTCTCTTTTCGATCTCCAAAAGGACATCTTCCTGCAAAGACCATATTAAAAAAAACCTAACTCAAGTCAGGTGGGGCAGGGGACAGGTAGTGGAGTATGCAGAAAGGAATAGGATTTTTTATGGCATCCAACTGGCCGTGGTGAGTCTTAAGGCGCATCACCATTTTTATGACCCAAGAAAGAAAGATAAAAACTTTAAAATTTTGTGGAAGTGTGAGAAATATCCTGAGATGTTAAATGTGAAAAGTATAGGCCTTCAAATTGATGAAATACAGCATACTCAGAAAGTGAGAATTGAGATGTTTGTAGATTGAGTGGCGGGAACGCTTGGGCAGACAGAAGCTGAAGACACATGGCAGGAGACAGCGGGATAAATAATGGAGTGAGGTCCCTGCAGAGCAAAGGAGACTGACACAAGGACAGAGAACAAAGTTCCCATCGTCCTGTAATGCACCCCAAGGCAGGCAGGTTGGGATGGAAATATATGTGCCGGTGAGAGGAAGAGGTTTGGGACATTCCAGCCTTGGGCCTTGTTCTTCTCTGTTTTTCAGAGGCAATTATGCATTTCATTTTAGAATTATTTCAGGACCTTTTTCTGTGAATTCTTTTAGAATCATAGACTCGTGTTTCTGAGTATTATACGCATTTTACCAATGATTTTAAGAGATGGCTGAGAGCATAAAAAAGGTGGATTTAGTGTTTAATAAAGTGCAAATAAGCTGTAATACAAAAGTGCTGCTTATATGATCAGGCTGTACTTCTAGCAGAATTGCAAACAAATTTTATCTGATATCACCAAATGAGGTCATCTCTGATCACACTGTTTAACAAAAATGTACCATGTTTGAAAGTAGAATGTTAGAAGACTCTGAAAACCTGAGTCCATGTGTTCATTGCACTCATAAAACCTACCTGTTCAAATGAACTCATCACTAGTTGAAGATAAGGAATTGAGGCCAGCAGGGGACAGAATTTGCTATGTCGAGTGAATGTAAGGAAAAAATGTCTTCAGTAAACCCCAGAGCACTTTCAGTGAAGGGTGTTTCCTACATACAACTCACTCACAAACTCAGCAATGTTATAAGTTCTTTCTTTAGATTTGTAATTTTAATTCTTTTTTGAGTAGTTGTGTATATTCACAAATATTTTCTCCAAAAAGAAATCTTGCTATGCTTTCAGTAACTCCAATAAGCAGCTTATTCTTTAGGTCAAGGTGATGAGATTACTGAGTTGGGGATTTGGCATTCAGTGCATCAATGCCACACTGAGGCACCATTTTGATTTACTGTCAGTTGACATGACAAGCACCAGTAGAATGCGTTACGATGTACTTTGAGTTCCATGCAGCTGGTCTTAGCTCAGGGCCCTACCTGTGCTCTGACCTCACTTCAGCATTACTTATACAAGGCTGGGTATTCAAGGGTCCCTTCATCTTCGAGATGAGCAGTCTCCCAGGTCATTTTCAGTGGAAGCCACAATCTGATGGAGAAGGACCTTTCAGAAACATTCTCCATTGGCAGTGCTCTTTCTCATGTGACTCTGGTTGCGTGTTTTTCTGCAGTGACCTATCAGATTTTGTGCAGATGAATCTTTCAGGCTGGAGGCAGTTTGATCTGCCATCCTCCTCAAATGCAACTGCACAGCCTTGGAACATCTGGCATTTAAGGCAACATCGTAATCTTAAGAATATTAGCTCTACCATCAACTTCTTGACCATCAGATTTTTAGTCCAGCGGAAGAAAAATGGCAGGCACACAACCACACAAAAATATGCTGATTGTTGTAAATGGATTGAATAGGAAGGGAACCTACTTTGCACAGCCTGGTGGACTGGAACGAGTCCTTTGGAGAACCAACACCCAGGGTGAATCCTGAAAGACCTGAAGCTGCAACACAGTCAAAAAATGAAGACAAGTCCTTCATTCTCAGAAAATCCCAAGGCATTTCCTGCCTGGGTCCTTTTGTTCATGGTGTTTCCTGCATCTAGAAACTCTGCTATGCACCCATACATTTCCCTTTATAATGTTTCTGTCTTTTGAAATGTTCCTGGATATCCTAATGCTTAGGATGTCCTGCCCCTGCAAGGTGTTGCAGGTGTGACTGTGGTGCCCGGCTGCATCGGCAGGTGGCAGACAGGAGACAGGCTTGCAGGCTTGTCTACACACAGTGCTCTGCTCCGTGGGCACTGTGTGGTTGATGGTCTGGCGTAGAAAAGACTGGGCCCCCTAGGATGAACCAGAGCCATGGCAGAGCCTGGCAAGCAAGCTGTGGTATATTTGATATGCAAAAAACAGTAACAATAATGGACCTCATTCCCACGAATGGTGACATTACTGGAGCCTGCTTGAGCAAATTGATGAACAACGGGAAGACAAGTGACAAGTGATAATGTTTCTGTCTTTTAAAATGTTTCTGGATTTTGCTAATGCTTAGCTAAGGGTCATCTCCTTGGAAAGTTTTCCAGTTTGAGGCCTTCCAGTGACTTCAGGACACTGTGATAAAACTGTTTTCATAGCATTTACTACACTGTGCTAACATTGTCCATTTGAGCACCATCTCCTCAACCATGTTCTTCTGGGACCGTCACCTGAATCACCCCATTATACCTAGACTCTGGAATAGTGTATGCTGTATAGTAGGCACTTTGCCAATGCTCTTGAGCTCCACAGTTGGTTTATCCAATGGCCTGAAGCATGCTAGGCAGTTATTCTCATTGTTTGAAACACAGCTATAGGAAAACAAACAGTTATTGGGTGGAAATTAATTTTGATAGGACATCCTTTATAAAAAGCCACGTGTGCTTGTCTGTGTAAAGATTTCAAGACTCAGAAATTGTTTCTATATTGGGGAGATCAGACTAAAAGCTAGGAATCAAATGGTACAAGAAGAAGGCTGCTCACATGTGGTCACTCTGTCATAAGTGTCCTGCGTTAGCCCTGTCCAACTATGGGTCTCGTGTAAGCAACTCCCCATCAGTGGTCCAATGCGACTTGGCATCTGCATTAAGAAATGCACCGTTAACATCTTTCAAAGCTCTTAGAGGAGGCAACAAACACAGCAGTTGTGTATCATGATGATATTTATTATGCATGAAAGCATTATTAGAAAGATTATGAAAACAAGTTTTGTCCTAAGCTGTTATTCCCCTCCCCCTCAAAATATTTTTGTTAACTATTTCTTAAATACAAAAACTGCAAAGTATTTAATTTTCTTGTCTGGTTTAAATGTTGCTAGCCCCTAGGGAAATAAGTAGGCATAATAATTGAACTAAACTATGCACGCTTTCTGGGAAGACAATAGAAAGAGAAAGGATTATACTATTCATTTATGTTCTTTTTAAAATTAGTGTGCATTGAATCGCTATGGTTGGCCAGGAAAAATTACGATAGAAATTTCTCACCATGCAGAGATAGACACAGAAGCGTAAGAGGGGCTCTGAGGAGATTTCAGACTAGGTTCCTTAGAATCCAATTGTATATAGATGGCTCAGGAGTTGGGGATGGGGCACATCTCTGGATCTTGGTGGCATTGTTGCTGTACTAGTTAATACCTTTTTTGTCCGCCTAACACCAAAGCCCCATAATAAATTCTCTTGGGAATGGCCTTTTCTTCGTCTTTTAAGCTCTGGTGATTCATGTATGCTTATCTATTTCCTTGGCTTCCAATTAATTTATCCAAAGGTCTGGCTTGAATATGCACTGCAAAACGTTGATTGCTTACTTAACTTATTACCCCCATCTGTATCCTTCAGACTGTGCCAGCTCCTTTCCAGAAGGAACCGTCTGGATCCTCACTTGATATATAGTGATCTCTGCTAGATTAATATTCTCAAGCTTTGGAGGACCTGTGGAATTCTATTATTAAAGTACTGTGCTGGACTGCAACCTAAGCTAAAATTCACCCGGCATATGTGCATCTTCTTTGTGGATGGGTTTCTAAATGGCCCCTTAAGCTATGCAGTGCCCAGGACTCAGAGGGCGACATGCAACTATTATTCACTCCATTAATTAGGAACCATAAACTCTGATTCTTCTAAAATTAATTGCAATAAAGTGAAGAGTTTTAATAAATGTTAAGTGTGTGTATATTTAATTCCAAATATTTCGTTCAAGGATTCAAAACAGGTCATTTGTGATTTATCAGTTGATTCTGAAGGTTAGTTAAATAAAATATATAGCAACCACAGTTGCCTAGACTATATCCTACATGCAGTCACACATGTGTATACACCCCCTAAAACACACACACACACACACACACACACACACACACACACCAGATCACTGGCATTTCATGTACTCAATCCTACAAAGGATAATTCTAATTTTTCAACCCAAAGTTGCCGCTTACTTCAAATGTATCTTAAATTTGTTCATTTTTGCTTTCTTTATTCCTTCTTGCATTTTTTTTATTCTTTCTCTTATCAAACATCATATGTTCCAAATGGATCGTGACCCAGAAACCAGGAGTTTGAGCTAGTTAATACTTGAGTCCACCAGTTGTCAAATTTCAGTAGTCAGGGAGAGTGACCAAGTGTTCAGGATCTGAGTTGTTCAGAGGTGACGGTGCAGCAACATAGAGAGGCCCCGAGTGACAGCCAGAGTGATCAGAAGCCCTTCGGCTGCCCTGCTGAGGTCCAAAGGCCTGGGTCTGACTGGGGCAGCTAGGAGAGGGTGACTCTATGTGGCGGCTGGCGCCTTGCTAACAGAGTACGCTTTTCAGGACTGAACAGGCTGCAGGCAACGGAAGCTCCCTTGCTTACTGGTCATACATTGGGAAGACTGCCCAACGCTCTCTGCACAAGGAGCTACTGATGTCTTGATAGAGGTCAGATGCATCCTGAGAGGACCAGGACCTGCTCGTCTTCTAAGCTTAAGTAAGTATCTCTCAGTTTCCAATTAGCTCAAACATTAAGTTTGGGTGTATGAGCTCAACTCTGAAATTTGATCTCAGAGTCTGTTACTCAGAAGAGATACAGCATGGCATCTACCTGCTGGGATTGATTTTTAAGCAATATTTCTTTTTCTGTTCCATGAAGATGACTATAAAGCCACAACCTTGGGATTCTTTCACTAATGCATTAGACATTAAAGAAAAATGTCTGAATTGGTCCTTTTCTTTACTTTTTCAAACTGAAGAGCTTTCAGAAATTTTCAAAATACTTTTTTAAAAAGTAGCCTGAAAATCTGACCAAAAGTCTCCTCCTCCGTATTGTAGATTCCTATAGAACAAAGCAAAAAGGGGGACCATGTGCCTAATAGTACCCACAGAGACAGCCTCAGAACTCTGCCTTGGGGGGGGCTTGGGGAGGGCTGGTGATCCCAGTGCAGCAGAGTGAACAGAAGAAAAAGCTTCTAGTCTCCCCACTTCCTCATTCCTGAAAGTGTCATCCAAAGAAAGGGGCTTCCAGTCACTGTTTATAAAGACTAGATGCTCTTGAATGTCTAATTTTCAAACATCTGATTTCTGGAGGGACTCCCTAAATCTCTGAGCCTTATTTAAAAAAATGAACCTTTAAAAAAAGCAAGAAGGTGCCAGAGACAGAGAGAGGGAAAAGAGAGAAAAAGAGAGAGAGACAGAGAGACAGAGAGATACAGAGAGAGAGAGAGAGACAGAGAGATACACAGAGAGACAGAGAGATACACAGAGAGAGACAGAAAGAGAGAGAGTACAGCAGGCAAGCCTCTTACCTTGCACACTGGGGTCCCATCACCGGAGTCTCCTCTCTTATGGTCCCTATTGGAGGACCCTGACCCTTTATCTCCTACTCAGCAGGTGTCTGTCTCCTAAGAAAAGCAGTTACTTGCCAGCCCTGGGTTTTGCATTGTAAGTAAAATGTTGTTTTTCTCTTTGCTGTATGCCCTTTTTATATTCTTATATTAGAGCAACATCCTTTTGCATAGACATAGAAGACTGTTAAGGCGATGCAATTTTCAAAGTATTTTTATGCATTTTCTTAAGTACTATTTTGCTTAAACTTAGAGAGAACTGGCATATTTGTTTTAAATCTAATTTTTAATACTTATTTAGTAGTAAACACCTTATAGGTTTTCTTATTGTTTCTAATTTTCCTTCATTTTTAGTTCCAGGCTTTTGATATGCAAAAGAATGCCATCAGATAATAAAAACTTTTTTCTTCTTTGTTATTCTACTGTGTGCCATTTTGTCAAATTACATTTGTTTCTATGTCCAGATTGATATTAAAAGAAATCTCCGTTAGTTAAAAATAAACTTATTCTGACTATAATTGGGGAAGACTAATGTGTGGGGTTTTAAATTTTGCCATTGTTATTGTCATGTCTAGTTTTATGTATGTACATTTGAGAATAATTTTTTAAGATAAAGATTGGCTTTAGAAGAAAACCTTATGATCTCTATTAAATGTCGTTTTCCCTTTGGTCAAATTATAATAATAGCTTGTATCATAGTGACCATCTTTGCACTTCTGACTTAAAGTATGAATCCTATTTGGTCAATTATTGGCTTTAAGAAAAACACTTTTCAATTAATGCTATAAATAATAGTCACCAAGTAAGTACAATTACACATGCATTTTTGTCTTGTATACAAAGCATCCTATTTATTAGGGTAATTATTAAAATGAGTCATAGAAAAATGCCATTTGAATGTTACATTTTGTGTAGTTCTGAGGACATAACAGTCTAAGCTTACTATGTTTTACAACATAAACTAAGAAATGAGATAAGACCTATTTTACGCTTTAGGTAGAATAGCAAATCATTATATAACATTCCAGGCAAGATATGTTTCCCATAAGTACATATTGGAAAAGGCCAGCAAGCAGAAACCTGTGACAGCCTTACTTTCCAAAATATATATGTTTAATCAGAAAATTCAACATACAAAAGAGTAAGCTGTTTGGCATTATAAGCTGTTATCTGTCAACCTCAAAAGAAGAAAAAGAAAATCTCTCAGAGATGCATTTCAGCAAGGAGCAAACCAAATTAAATTTACTTTCTCTTATTGTGTGATTAATTGGATCAATTTTCAGTCTCCAGTTTTAATTTAAAAGGCAGCAAAATAAGGAGAAAAGGATGAATAAGAGGAGCAGAGAGCATTTTTAGGGAAGTGAAAATACTCTTCCCGATGCCATAATGGTGGATAAGTACCTGCCCTTTATACATGTGTCCAAATCCATAGACTGAGAGCCACCAAGAGTGACCTGTGCTGGCAGTTGTGCATTTGGGGAGATAATGAATCATCAGCATAGGTTCATTGGTGTCAAACACTCCCATGGATGATACTTGTGAGGAGAGATGCTGTGGGTGATATTGGTCAGGACGGATGCTGTGCTTTTATAGGGCGGTGGGACGTATGGGAACTCTTTGTACCATCCTTCAGAGTACGTATGAACTAGAATTGCTCTGAAGAAAGTCCTAAAGAAGTAGAATAAGCGTGATCAGGAGCCCCCTTCCTGTTATGCTCTGGCTAACAACCCTCTAAACTGTTCTTTTAGCCTTACTCTCAGCTTCTACTGCATCCAGTTTCTCCAGCGTCTCCAAACTGAACACCTAGGTTCAGTTTTCCCTTTGATTCTCCCCACCCTATAGACACCCCTTCCTTTGAGAAACTCTCCTGTCAGCGGAAATGGAGCCCAGGTTCTGTTTAAAAACTGCACTTCAATATTTATAAGGCTGGGAAATGAATTCAATTTTTCAACTCCGAATCCAAAAGCCTGATCAAGACAAAGAGAAAGAGTTGCACTTGGTCCTCAAGGTCCAAGCCTCATACATAAATGCAGATACGAGTTTGTAGTGAGGCTTTCTGCAGAGTGGGCTGTCAAGCTTTCCTCAAAGCCAGGAGCAAATGCTATTCACCAGTTGGAAACAAAGTTCCCCTGGAATATGCATATATTTTTCCATTCTAAAAACATTCATGAAGGCGTGTGTTTCAGATTCCCTCAGCCTTTTTCATCTGTCTCTATGCAGACTGACAATTTCTAATAAGAACTTCCCTGAGGCCTCAAGGTAACTCTCCTGGGGAGAAGTTGTGACTTGTCTATTCATCTTGTTTTTCAGCAATCATGGGGACAGCAGGTTTTCTGGAAAAGGTGCAAGTCTTGTACTTCTCTTCTCAACCCACAGTGATACAATAAAAGGGCTTGGAATTGCCAGAAACACTGTTCTAGTAGTTGGGTCTCTGCGAATTTAATGCAGTGAAAGAGATAAACCTCCCTAAGCCTGCATTGAGATGAAAATTGTTTCCACAATAGGCATGTGGGTACACAAAACTTCTTTGTGATATAAAGAAGAGATCCTTTCATATAATATTGTAATATTTTCTGATTCTCAGGGCACTATTTTTTAGGGATGGATGCTTTTGCTTCTTTATCCTGCCTTTTCTTTCTCTTCTTTCTGATTTCATTTGTTTTACCTCTGTTCTTCATTTTTCTTCCTTCATTTCTCCCTACGCATTAGACACTTCCCAAGTGCCTCCCAAAAGCAGGAAATTTGCCAGGCATTTTTGTATATTCTGGTGAACAAAGTCACCTCATGTCACTTCCGGGAGTTTATAATCAGTCCAGTGAGAGGGTTGAAATTAACCAAATAATTTCACAAATAAATAAGTGGCTCCAGACATAATAATCATATTGTAAAGCCGAACCAGAGAGCTGGGAGATAAGGAGAGCTTTCACATTGATCTTGCTGCATTGTTTTATGCTAAAACACTATTTTTTCCTACCAAAATTTCTTTGCCAAGCCAATGGTAATAAGTCTTAAAACACAAGGAAATTAAATCACACAATTAAAAATACCTTTATTGTATCACTGAGATAGACAACTACAAAGCGGTTCATGATTGGGTTTCAGTCATTCAGTGTTCCAGCACCCATCCCTCCACCAGTACACATTTCCCAACACCAATGTCCCTAATTTCCCTGCCTCCACCCCAGTCTGCCTCTATGACAGGCATCTCTCTCTCTCTCTTTCTGTTTCCTCTCTTTCTCTCTCTTCTTTTGAACATTGTGATTTGCAATACATACACTGAGGTAACGGTTAGCATGCAAAGCCCTTTACCTACTTTCAATATTCCGTCCAGTCTAGCTTTACCATTTCCAACTTTGGCAAACTGATTTCTTCGCTATCTTACCTAATTCCACACACTTTTCTAGATTCCAACCCTCAACAAGACAAGAATTCCTTGCACTCACTTCCAAAATTGACCCAATTTGAAGTGAGTCCTTTGAGTGATTTTAGCAATTAAAAAACTCCAGTTTACAGTTAAAAACTGGTGCATTCACTAGAGAATTTTACCACATTTTAAAGAAAAATTAACATTAACTCTAAAACTCTCAGAAATTAGAAAAGAACACACTTTTCACATCATCTTGTGAAATCAATATCATTCTGTTTCCCAAATTTTAGAGAGCATATAAATGTACATATATATTATATGTGAGATATAATTATATATTGATACCTCACCGAAAACCTGAGCAATGCAGGAGGAAGAGAGGGGCATGGAATGCCTTCAAGAGCATCGAAGAAATAGCTAAAAGGACAAAGAACCTTCGGCTCCGGGCACATCTCTTCAACTCCACTATTCTCCCTGCATTAACATATGCCTCAGAGACCTGGGCCCTATGAAAGCAGGATGAGAATGCTATTCGAGTGTCCCAAAGAGGAATCGAAAGAGCTATGCCTGGAATATCACTCCTCACTCAAGTGAGAGAAGGAGTTCTGACCTCCATCGACAATCAAGAGTCAGGGACGCTGTCTCATTTGCCAAGGCATCAAAAATCAGATGGGCTGGACATGTAATGCAATTTGGAGACGACCTCTGGACTAGAGCCGTTACCGACCGGATCTGACGGGATGTCAAAAGATCATGTGGCTCTCACACAGGCCCATCTCTGCCTCAGGTATTCTCCTGGGGTGTGCGGCTGGCGGGCAGGCAGCCGCTCATGTGGCTGCTTATTAATACAAAAACTAGGGAATTCAACAAAAAGGGAAGGTAATACCCTCAAGATAAAAGAAACAGTACACTATAGAGGAATCTATCCCTGAACACCACAACACCATGGGGAAACAACTCAGAGCCCCAGCTCGAAGAACAGATGAAGGAATCGACCCTGAAGACTCAAAAAGAATACAGATGTGCAAGATCTCTCTGACAATGAAATTAGAGAAGAAATTGGTAGGATGTTTAAGAAGCTCAACGAAAAAAATAGATCAGATGTCCAATAAAATACAGGAGAACATAAATGAAGCAGTTGAAAGGGCAGTCAATAAATTAAGGGAGGAAATGAGAGCAGAAATGAGAACCATGCAAATAGAAATATCATTGCTTAAAAGATCATGTGGCTGCCCACCTACAAGATGGTCAGACTTCTTCGTCAAGACCCTGAATGAACTGTTTGAGTCTCTTCGTATTTCTGGAGCAAGCAGATGTCATTGGGCTACACTGGCATGTGATAGGCTCAAATGGAAACGTTACTGGTGCCCACTTGAGTAAATTGATGATAACAGATGTCAAGTGGTCAAGTCATCAAGTGTCCTCACATAAATGTAGGAAAAAAACCTCAGAAATGTTAGTGTATTCAACAGTTTCAGAAATGCAATTCTATAATAAAGACTCAAACATCAATTTTTATAAGCTTTGATATTAACAGGTAAATAATTGGATAGTCATAGCAACCAAAACATAAAAAATTTGACAAAATCCTTTACAAACACTGACTCATTACAAAACTTTCAGTAATTGAGGAATAGATAAGAACTTCCTCATCATCAACCCAAGCTTAGATATCATATAATATTTTAAAATTATCACATTACAAGAGATGAAAAGAAAGAAGCAATTTTGTAAGACATTAGCCCAGCAATTTGCAGGAAGTGAAAAATGTAGGTTGGGGGCTGGAGCGATAGCACAACAGGTAGGGCATTTGTCTTGCATGCAGCCAACCTGGGTAGAATCATGGAAATCTCATATGGTCCCCAAACACCAAGTACTGCTAGGAGTAATTCCTGAGTGCAGAGCCAGGAGTAACCCCTGAGCATTGTCAGGTGTGACCTGAAAAGCAAAAAAAAAAAAAAAGTAGGATGAATCAGCCCAAACCAGGACACCTCACAGCAGCTATCAAGACTCAACTGAGATTTTCTTTTTGATAATAAATGGGATCTTTGTAGTGATATTTGTGGAGGTTTAAAAACTTTACACTTATGATAAATTATGTAAGACTATACACAATAAATGCATGTATAGCTAGAAAAATCTAAAGATGTCTGGATTATGAATGTATAGGATGAGATTATATTACAATTGTATTAAATTCATTTTACTGATGAGGCAAAATTTACATGGAATCTCTCTTTTAATACATGGAATCTATTTTATTGCTTTCTGTGAGACTAGAATGATTCTGAAAGTAAAATATAAAGAAATCTGAGAAGTAAACATGAAAGTTTCTGAATCCACAGTACTAAGAAAATCGTTTAATTGTATTCATCTTTTCTTTTTATATGAATAATCATGATTGCTTAAAAAAACCTCACACTTCTTGGTTTATATTTTTAATTTGTCATTATGTCATAGTTTCTCATGTTAAATTTTCTATGACATTCTTTAGTGTCGTATTGATATTAACTAAATGAAATAGCAGGTTGTTTTCAAACTCTTTAAAGAGAGAAAGAACTCTTCTCCCTTAAAATCTGGTCTCAGGAAGTATCGCTCAGAGCAAGGAATGGGGACCTAGTAATAATTTGTGTGGCCTTCCTAGTTTCCGACAGCAGTCACTAACATGTTTAGTAAATTGTAACATGTTTAGTAAATTCAAAAAATGCAAGTGGAAAATTGTTTTCCTATTTTTAAAACTATCTTTAAACCCTGCGCAAGGACCCAAAATCATATACAGAGTGTATGGTGCCTGCCTTGCATGTAGCAGAGCTGAGTTTGATCCCTGATATACCATATGATCATCTAATTCCACTCAGGAGTGATCCCTGAGCACTGATGGTATAGCCTAAATGCAGAAATAAAGACACTGTACATGATACATCTTTGATGCTAAATTTGTAATAGACTCAGTTCTTTACCTAATCTTCACCAATCGTGGTAACCGCCTTTCAACTTTATAAGAAAAACAGAGACATAATTGTTTGAAATGTAGTCGCCAAGGTGATGAGCAGTCAAGAAATTAAACTAGATGACTTTTCATTTTCTTCCTGAACTTTTCTCTTAAAATTCCTTCTCTCCAAAACTGTGCCACTATAGACCCAACCCATTCATCTTAATAGCTGAGTTTTATGCGATAACCTATTTCGATCGATAGAAATTAGCTATTGGCATAACACTCTTAGTGATGCTGAATTCTTTTTAATGAAATTGAAAATATATCAAGACCTCCAAAATCTTTGTGGAGGTAATTGCCCTAAGCTTGGGCTATGCTAGTATAAAAATTTTGTATATGGCATAATTTCTTTAAAAGTATAAGCATTTAAGAAAATAGTGTTCCATGACATATTGATCCATCTCTATAAAATACCTTCACAAAGGCACGTACTAAAATTATATTTAGATTGCTGCTTCTAAGAAAACAATTAATACACCCTATAGAGTAACATACTTGTGTTAGAATTGAATGAAAGGCAATGTTCTCCCAGTGAGACCCGCCTTTGGCAATTCATTCCATTTGCAAAAGTCTCAGGTGCCAAATTTGCTGCTAATCAGGTTTTCTATCTCAGCTGACAGTTCTGGTAGAGTGCCATGCTTTTATTTTCTTGTGCTATTTAATGTCACGATTCAGAACTTTAGAGAAAGCATAATCATCCCTACTTAGTACACAGTGTAAAAGGACAACCAGGCTTTTAATGCCTTCTCCCAATCCCATCAGCCCATTTTCTGGAGAAAACAATTATTGATGCAAACTTTAAAAATCATTCCCAGCGCATGCTAACAATTATGCAAATTTTAGAGTGTAATCAGTTCAAGGATCATCCTTTTCTTAGAATTATCGGAGCCAGAGAGTGCCCAGCTTACTGCATTCAATGCACAAAGCCTTTTTATTTAGCTGCCTGGACTAAAATACAATTCGGTGGTGGGGTGGGGGTGGAGGTATCTCAGGATTCCAAGATGAATTCAACAGCATTTCAATGTCATTAGTGTTTTTCTGTGGTTTTCCATTAATTGTTCTGTGTGAAGAACTATTACACATGCTTCCTGAAAAAGAGGTCAATTGAGCAATAAGGAAAACTGAAGTTTAACTCCACCTATTTCTGAAATAATTTTTTGTTTTGTTGTGCGTAGCTTTGTTTCAGGACCACACCTGATGGTGCTCATGATGTAGGCAGGCAGACAGGAGGGGGCCCTGCATTGCAATGAACTGTTGCCACTAGGCCACTAGCCTATCACCTTTAGGAACCAGGAATGAAGACTTGAAAGGACCCATTAATCAACAATGGACCCTGAGGAAGCTGGGTCCACCTTCTTCCACACAGCCCTTAACTCCCCCATCAACTTTGATGGCCCAGCAGAAGATTCCAAAGCATTCCAACCCAAAGGAATGAAAGCAACCTTTGGAAATCAGTTGGGACTTGCTCACTCTCCTCCTCCGGAGCAGCCCACATCTCCCCTCTTGAGATGTGTACTCTCTGTATCACTTTCCCTACTCCTTCCCCGTCCTAAAACCTCCTTAATAAAATCTGTTTTTATTAAGGAGGTTTAAAAACACCCTGCAGCAGTTTTTTTTTTCAATCCGGCCCAGGTATGCTGAACCAGAGACTCTCAGACATGGGGCAGAGCTGCTCCTTGCTCTCCCTGTGCCCAGCTGCTTGTGAGGCGCCTGGGAGGCATGGCGGGTTCTAGCCCTGGCCTGCCACCCCAGCCGAAACTTCACAACAAGCCAGACCACCCTACCCTACTCCACGGGGCCAGCCATTTTCTACATCTGGACTTCCCTCTCGTCACAACTCCACCCAACAGACCAGACTATCACAGCCGGATCAGCCGCCACCAGCAGTTCCCCAGGCCTACCGGACTCTCAGCATGGGGCGAGCTGCTCCTGCTCTCCCTGTGCCAGCTGCTTGTGAGGCGCCTGGGAGGCTGGCGGGTCTAGCCTGGCCTGCGCCCAGAGCTCCCACAACTATCACGCTTAGCGGCCCAGCGTTTCATCAATAGATGCTTTATTTAGAGGTGAGTACAACAGCATGCCACCCCCACGGCATACTGTTTCCTGAGCTGGTGGGGCTCAGGCCCACGCCGTGCAGGAGCTCATCGCCGGACTTTATCAGTCCTAAGCCTGCCCAGCGGGTCCTGGGCGGCAGAGGCGGCTGGGGAGAAAGCGACCCTCTCCTCCCCCGGCCTCATAAGCCACCCGTGGGGGGTCCCTGGCAAGCCTGGCAAGCTGCTCGTGTAGTATTTGATATGCCAAATACAAGTAACATCTGTATTAGGTTATCCCTTGACTAATATAATTGTTTGAGGCTCTTTATGTTCCTGGAGCAAGAGGATGCCTTTGGGTTCTACTAGCATGAGACAGGACATATGGAGATATTCTGGTGCTCTGCAATGATGATGAGCGGGAAGATAGTGATAGTGATAGTGAAAATCTGTTTTACTTCAATTCTTTTCTTTGAGGAAGATAAGAACCCGAGAAACCCTGGGTAAGGCCTAGGACTGACTTTCCTTTCCTGCAAAGAGCAATGCCTGGCTCCAGCTGGTCGTGGCTCCGGGAAATCTCGGGTGGTGGGGATCAGCTCGTGCCTAGAGATCAAGAGACATCAGGGTGGCTTAATGGCCACCTTGGGGCTGGTGGGGCTCGGCCCCTGGGGCTCTGACTTACGTGCTAAGCCTGCCCAGCGGGTTCTGGGCGGCAGAGGCGGCTGGGGAGAAAGCCATCCCTCTCCCCTTCCGGCCTCATAAGCCACCCGTGGGGTCCACCTACATCCTCAGGCTTATCCCTAACTGCACTCAGGGCTAACTCCTGCCTGCACTTGGGGGACCTTACAGGGTGGCCACTGTGCTATCGCTCTGGCCCCTTTCTGCAATGTCTTGATTAGTAAAAGCAGGTGAAGTTGAGAAAAGACAGATGAAAAAATAATGCCAATGTGACTGTGTTCGGCTGGACTTCCAGGTGACCTTGTGGCTTCTCAAGTGGAGATGATCCATCGTTCTTTAAAGATGCTGGGAAGGGACATTGTATGGAATCAAAGTTTATTCATGTCGTCTTTGAAGTTTATCTTGTAATGCTTTGGGACCTTTGCTTCCCCCTGAGGCAGACAGATAATGGAGCAATTTTTCATCGGTGAGATCAGGGTTCTTGGTGCATCGTTTGATTCATAAGCAAGACACATGACAAAATGAGAGTCTGTGTGTTCCTCGAGCAATCAAGACATGGATGTAAATGAAGTGCTGGGTAATTCGGATTATGCCAAGCTGCTCTGGCCACTCTGACTGGGATTTGCATATTGAAGTCGGGTCATATATATGAATTGATTCACTCTGTTGTCTCTTTCTCTGAGCTCCCTATGATCTACAATACATGGTTATCAATTTACAACCTGCGCATCTTGCATTCTGAGCAGCTCACACTGGCTGCAACACAAAGCACATACTTATTAGTGACATAAATCAAGACTTTCTATGCTCGAATAAAGATTAATCTACAATCCATATTCCAAAAGGAGAGTTTGAAGCAATGCAGTCTGACACTGAAGAGATGACTTCATTCCCTGAAAGCATGGCTTGTATTTGAGGAGAATGAGGAGTAAAGTCTGTCCATTGTAAGATCCATTAGGAGTTGGGATATAGGAACATTCTTTCCTTAACTAGGATCCATGCTCATGATGGTGATAGAGGCCTGGAATGAAAGAGAGATGTGACTAGCATAAAGGATATTTCTGGGGACACGGCTAACCTGCTTGTCCCTATAAGAGATGTGACTCAGGTAAGCAACTTGATTTTTGAAGACAGAGGCAGCTAATAGGCTAATTAAAGTTTCAATGACTTTCAAGTTGCAGTGAGCCCTTGGGCATTTGGAAGTCAAATATTTACTCAGGAAAGGTGAATATTGCTTAAAGGGCAGCTGTAAGGACTGTGAAGGTTTTTGAGCACTTCTAAAGCAACCCCTGAGCACCAGGGTAGGAGTTGCCCTGAGCATGCTAGTTGTGGCACCAAACCCCCTCAGAAAAGCAGGTTTAGACTCTGGGTCGTCTACTGGCCACTTAGAGAATGAAGTTATGAATCTGAAGAGGAAAATGGGGAAGAGGGGGTCTCTCTGGGCAATCCTTGACAGCTGATGAGTAAATTGCCTTTATTTATGTGAAGCTAGCTGGGGACATGTAACCAGTGCTAGGTCAAAAGAATAAACCGCCTCAATAAAGGCATCCCAGTCACCAGAACAGAATTCCCAAAGCTGTAATCTGTCAGGGATCTGGGAGGGTACCTGTGTTAAGTGTAGAGGGGCTATGCACACTCACAAGTGCTCACACATACACACACACCCAAACACACACATCTCTCCTAAACCACTTTTTTAGCAGCTACCTGGGAGGCTATTGAGCCTTTCTTGATGTAGTCAAATCTGAAAGAAATCTGAGGTAGTGAACGCTGAATTCCTCCACCCCTTGTACCCTTAGAATACTCTTGAAAAATGAACTTTATGCTTATTGGAAGGAACGTTAAAATGTTTGCTGTTGTCACATTCATTACACTCTTCCTCTTCCTACATACATTTGTTCGCAAGATAAGTAATTTTATCGGGATCATACTCTTCCAGATAGTATTACTATATGTGTGGATTCACATTCCTTTATTTCTATTTCCTTTTTTACAGGGTCTTGCAAAAACAAAAGTGATGTAGGTGGGCTCCCATGGGCAGTTTATGCCAATCTGCCTCTGCCATTATGGGGCCCCCTGGAAAGGCTAGACCTTGTCTTTTACCTCTCTGAAGAAGAATTTCAGGAGGAAATGAGCAGTGAAGTAGAAACAGGCTTTATTTGGAGACTTTGAGGAAGGTGAAGGAGGAGAGAGAGTGAGAAAGAGAATTCACACACATCTTAAGAGGGGAGATGTGGCTGACACATGTACTCAGGCACCACATGTGTTTGGCAAATGGGCTCAAGGAACACATGTGCTTGGGCGACATAGGCTCATCCTTTCCTTGTCCAAGGAGGCTTTTATAGCATTTTTCTCAAGTTGCCCCCACTTGGGTCTTCTACCTCAGAAAGTGTTTGTTGCTAAGGCTTTGGCAAGGGGTTGGGTTAGCAGTGGTGTGTGGTCAAATTCCTTCCCTTTCTTTACCCTGTTGGAGTTTCTCTCGAGGGGTATCTATTCTTCTCGAGGTCTCATGGTGCCAGGTGAAGCCTTATTAGGCCTTAGTTCCCATTCTCAAGTCCTGATGACCTTAGGGCTATGTGGTTTTACTACTCTTTAGAAGCTCCATGGTCAGAGGGTCCTTTCCCATCTCTCCACCTACATCCAAAGGGGGCAGGATCATTTCTTTCACTTACAGTGGAGCAAGTTACCCCCCATCCAGTTAGGACTGTTAAAAACCAGCCCCGGAGAGGAGAGCACACTTCCAGCTCTAACATCACTGCGCTGATGCAAAGCCAAGAAAGACTTCTGCTGCTTCCTGGCCATGCCTTCACAATGGCAGGCTTCTAAGTCATGTCCTTCTTCCCGACTACAGTGGCTGAATGGCACAAGTTCTTCTCTAAGATTTCACCCAACTCTCAGGTCTCTGTGTCTATTCACATTTGTCTCCAGGGTTTCTCCTGTCCCTCTGCTCACACACAAACAACTTTTATTCCCAAAGGAGCAACTCTGCCTGCTCCCCCTCAGTGTCTCCCCTCCTGTTTCCTCTTCAGTCTGATTCATTTGAGCTCTTGTCTCCTTCACCCACCAGCACTGTTCTTTCCAAGGCACACGATGCCTATCTGTATTTGGAAAGGTTCCTCACTCCCTCTCTTCAAAATTATTCACTAGACTTTAGTGAGATCTCATTTTATTGGTTTTCCTTCAGAGTTTCTGCTGATATCCTATCCTTTCATCAGTCTCCTTGGCTGGATTCTTTTTATCTGGCTGACCTCTTGCCTGGAGTGCGCAGTGTTCCAAGCATTGTGATCTTATCTACTCTTTTTACTTACTTCAAATATTATTGGAATATCCAATCTTTTCATTTCCTTGTGCTTAAGCTCTGCCATTGGCCTCCAGGAGCTAATGATCATAGAAAGACTGTCCTTCCTGATGACTATTCGATAGTAAACAACTTCCCTTCCTTCAAGTGCACCTTTAGGAAGCAACCAACTGACCCAGAACCACTAATTCACCTTACTGTTTATTCCAGGGGCCAGGGACCAAATACATACTAGGTGGCAGGCATAGATCGTATGCCTCAGTTTATTCCAACTGCAAAATCTGCCAAGTCTGCCTTGCTCATTTTTCCCACCAAAGCCACAATAAAAGCTCTTGCCCATTATTTTCTTCTTTCTTTCCCACCTTCCGGTGAGATGCATCCAGATATGATCCTATGTACCTTGCCTCTTATTTCTAGGGAACTCACAGGTATAATAAACTTCTTTGTTCAAATAATAATTCTTTATGTGTCTTATCATATTTGATTAGAACAAATTCCATGTACCCTTAAAAACCATAATCACACAGAGACATATAAAGGTAGAGACATGCATGTCTAGCTTAGATAATTGCCCAAGAATCAGGCAAACTGACTCATATATACCTATTGCTTTTTGAGCATCTTTCCTGGATTTCAAAAATCTATCTTCCATTTAACTTATTCAAACCCTGGTTCTTTACCCCCCCAATCTGGCCCTTGAATAGTCTTCCCTATATTAGTTCATAAAAATTCAATCCTATTGAATTCCTATTATTTATGCTAAAAATATATGTCATATCATCATTCTCTTCTTCTTGTATTTCACATAAAATCTATTTAAAATTTTATTGGTTCTACCTCAAGTGATATCTAGAACTTGTATGCTTCCTGAACAAAGCCATGCCCAGACCCAAATAAAATTGCTCTTACAACTGTCTTCAGCTTATAAAAACTTACCTGGAAGATAGAATATGTTCAATAGTTATGCATCCAAATGACTCTCAAAATAAAATTAATCTACATATTTTATGAATAATTGATAAATTAATATGTCCCACATTAGTTCAAGTAAGACAATACACTTGATTCTAATCATTTGAGACTTGAGGAATGATTATTATGGCATTGCCCCAGATTAAGCTGAAACTTTAAAATCAAGACAAGATGATTCAAGTCCAATTTTACTCTTTTGTAGAAGTCATAACCCTTCCTAGAAGTTTCTGAGAAGCCCATTGGGCCTGTGTCTCATAATCACGTCTGTCTCTGGTGTCATGGAAATGGGACGTCTACAAATTATCTCTTCCAATATGTGCACTATCACTTTTTATAACACATACAGAAGCATTCTTCTGATTCATTTTTCACTTTCACACAGCATTTTTATGGCATAGTGCATTTTTTTTTTTGCAAGCACCTTATGCACTATACAATCACTTCAGCCCCAGGAGACATTTTTATTTTCACTATTTTTATTTATTTAAACAAGGTGGTCTACAAAGTTGTTCATAATACAGTTATTCCAGATATTCAATATTGCAACACCAAATCCAACGCCAGTGTAAACTTCCCTTTACAAGTGTCTTCAGTTTCCCGCTCCCCCCCTCAAGGGTGGCCCCCTAGAAGGCACAAAATAATTTATATCACATGTTACAACAAAATAGTTAATGAAATTATGGAAAAATAGTTCAGTAAATTAAAATGTGTGAGAATTGTTATATTTCACCATGGGGGCTTTTAAAGTCAGTGTCTAAGGGTTTAACTGAGCTGCTTGTTGCTAGCTGAGCCCTTTTTGTGTTATTGCTTTTTGTTTATTGAGCTTAGTCGGCTTCTATGCTATTTTCCCATCTAATTTACGTGCTCCTACTGGGCTGTCAGCTTTGTGGAATCTGGAGGTGTCCCATGCGCCCAGGAATTCCAGGATCTGTACAACTGGGCGGGTGGGTTTCCGCAGCTTAGCTTGGCTTGCGTCTTGCCGGAGATGAGTGGTGTAGCTGTGGATCTGGGCTGTTGCTTCCACGGCCGTGGTTTTGCATGAGGGTGTGTGGCTGGGATTCCGGAAGTGCGGATGGGGTCAGGGGCTCCATTCAGAGAAGACCCCAAACTTCTCATCCCACTTGGACAAGATCCCAGCCTTCTCAACCCAAACCCCGGTTGGACGGAATTTTTCTTCCACTTGATGTCTCTGCAGAGATCAGTTGTGAAGCAGTGCGGTTGGGCAGTTTACATGGTTTGCGCGGCAGCAGCTGTGGGGCTTGTGTGTGGCTTTGTGTGTGCTTTGCTGGGCTTTGGCAGGGCAGAGACTCAGCACACCCCTCCGGGCAAAGGCATTTTCAAGTTTTTTATTTTTTACAATTTAAATGTTACAATAGTGTTAAAGCTTATAGCATAGTGCGATTTAATGGATGATTTTATTTCAGAGGAGGAAAACATATTTTGGCAACGTGAGCAATTTCAAGCGGAAGTCAAGGAGTTAATGTGGACTCCACAATCGGGATTGTTTGACGTGCACTTCCTTCCCGTGCAGGCGACAGCGTCATACTTTTCTTATCCTCTCCATAGCCTTTCCTGTAGGTTGTTGCGTCAGCTCCCTCTGAAGTTTTCTCATTTGTTCCAGTAGCAGAATAAAATTTCATCCATGTTTAAAAAATCTTCGAAGAACGCAATTGAGGGTTTACTTGCTGGTTTTTATTTTTAATTATTTCCCATTGTGCAAAGTTTCACATAAAAAAGATAAAGTGAAGGGTTGAAGAGATACTACAGTAATTATTATGCTTGCTTTTGCATAAGGTCAACCCAGGCATCAGGCACTATATCGTCTCCCAGAATACTTCCGGATGTAATCCCTGAGCATGGAATTGGGAGTAAGCCCACAGCAGTCAGGTGTGGAAACCCCCACACACACACACACACACACACACACACACACATACACACAATCACACACACTAAAGATGATAAAGAACATTGATATATCTTTATGTTCATATCTAAGGACTGTAAACATTTTGTCAGACTGAGCCATGGCAGAGCCTGGCAAGCTAACACCATGGTGTATTTCATATGCCAAAAAGCAGTAACAATAATGGACCTCATTCCCAATCAATGGAGATGTTACTGGTGCCTACTGGAGAAAATCGATGATCAGCGGGAAGACAAGAGCTACAAGTGACAAAAGTGATATTTTGCTAAACCATTTAAAAGTAATTTTTATTTAAGTCTATTGTATCTCACCTCTGGCATCATCTTTCCCAAAATGGGAATATGCTCACACACAAACACAAAATGGTTTACACACACAGCTTGTTATCAGTATTCCTTAATATCATCCCGTGTCTGATTCATTTACAGATTTTTCTGCTTGCTCTCAAGCTGCTGTAACTCAAAATAATTTTATTTCTTTTCTTAGCTAATCCTATATTTAAAACAACAGAGACAATACAAAGGTTAAAGCACTTGTTTTGCTTTCATCCAAACCTGATTTGAAGTCTAGCACCTAGGGTCCCTTCCTTGAGCACTGCTCTGAGCACGGAGCCAGGAGTAACCTCTGGGCATCACTGGATTTGCCCCCAACACCCCCATAGGTAAAAAATAAATGAAACAATAATCAATTGTTTGGGAATATTTTGATACAGTTCCATGCTCTTTCCAATGCTTCCTTTTTATATGAAGTAGAGACAAATACCAGTAACCAAATGTTCTTTTATTAAATTACCTGTTAGAATAAACCAATAGCACTAATGTGGGGTCTCTATTTTTGCACAGCTGTTTAACGGCACAAGATGTATGAACTCATTTGTTAAATTGGGATCTGCAAACAAAAACAAATGGGAGGAAGAGCAGCATAGACAATGAGTAATGGAAACATTTTCCAACTGCAGAAACTAGGGTTTTAGGAGAAAATATCAGCGGCCTGCAGGAAAGGCTTTCTGGGGTCTCGGTGTCGGTTACCTAGCAACAAGCCCATTATACAGGGGCATGTGCAAGTCCAGTTACCAGAGCTAAGAAAGAGCAGGTAGGATAGCAGCCAAATTTCTCCTCTTAGACTATGTTAATAACTCAGATCTGTGGCTCTCTTACCAGAGCCCAGCATCTGAAGACAACATCCCTGTGTGCTTTCTCAGTGCAAAATCCTAATAGAAGAAAAATGGATCTAGTTTAATTTACTGTGCACTTGTCATTACTTATTTGTCCATATATCCATCTGATAAGAGTTAAATATACCATAGGAAGAAGAAAATCATCCAAACTCAAATTAGTTTTGATTCACAGTGTAAGGCTCCAAGACCCATCCAAATACATTCCTAATAGCAAATGAAGTCTGTGTCGCAAATTTACTGTTATTATGTGGTGCTTTTTTTTGCTTTTAAAATTGCTTTTAAGTAAATTACTGCATTTTTCAGGTTTGCCCTCTCTCTTCTATTAGGTTGTTAATCTGAGCTGACAGGAGAGTTTCTCCACCATCTGCTTTTGCCCAAAATTTGTGAGGGAAAAATGTTTGTTTCATGGGATTACAACATTTTAATAACGTAATTATGCCACTGGTCATTAATAACAATACAGCACTTTAGAAAATGCTCAAAATGCTCATCCAGCGCTGGTTTGCACATAGTTTTTATTATCTAAAGCTAAGCTATACACTCACTAAAGTAAACATAAGACCCCAATTCTTCACATTCTTTCTGAGGCTTTCTAGCAGTTAAGCTGGTCTTCAATAATATTTAAGTGTGTTCAACTTAAATATGGTATGAGCTATGGTAAAAGCTCAGTGAGCTATAGTAAAGTACAAAACAAAAATTCCCAATTTAACCTGTCTCACATGTGCATTTCAATAGTGTTAAAGTTCAATAACCTCCAAAAAACCATTTTTTAAATAAATATTTCCAAACCACAATGCTGTACCTATTGAACAGCACAGCACTGGCAGCCTTTGGCTACCACCGTGCTTTTTGGTTTCTATGGACTTGACTCATGTGAGGCCCCTTGTATAAACAGAATCATATATTATTCGCCTTCTCCTGAATGAGTTATTTATTTTCCATTAAGTCCACTGGGTTCATACATATTGCATCAAGTGTTAAAATTTTCCTTATTTTTAATGCTAAAATTTTATTGTACGAATATAGCACATTTTGGGTCATCAATTAACACACCAGGTAGCTTCCACTTTTTCAGTATCGTGAATAATTTTACAAACATGGATGCATATATATGTGTGTGTGTGATTGCGTGTGTGTGAGTGGGCAGAAATAAAACTGCTCCATCGAAGGGTAATTCTGTGTTTAATTTTTTGAGTAACCATTCTGTTCCTTTGAACAAGACTGTACCATTTCCTGTAGTGGCTCTGTATTACAGTGGCTT